>VCRD01001839.1:39784-64492 GCA_006783055.1 Trinorchestia longiramus
GATAACGAACCAAATTTTGACTGGGATATATATTATAGCGAGCCGCGGTGCGCTGCCCCCTCGCTTGGACGACCTATGCATCTTTACCTCCCTCAGCTCACTCTTCCGGCCAACATTGAATTTTTGCTTAAGGCCTAAATTTATTGGCCGACAGCAAACTTGTGAGCGCCGCTAAAAGTCCCCGACGCAACTTATTGCGAGTTTTGGTGCCTCTAAGCGCTCTTTAACCGCTGAATTAGCTTGCTGCTTGCTCTGCTCTCGCCCGGTTCCCTCGTTCGCTTTCGTTTCTGTTCTTTCCTTTTAGGTTAACATCTTGTTAAAAAATATTTGCATATCCTGATCGCCACAGCTCCTTATTTTAGTTGATGCGGTTTTAGGTTTTCGCTCTCATCGAGACACAATCGTGAATTTCTACATTTTTCTGTGGAACTTCTATCCGAATGCTGCTGTTTTGAAGCAAGTTGAGTTTAAATTGTTGAGTTTTTAATTATTATATCTGTTAACGTTTCATGCAGGTTATCTCAAGGCTTGTTCCTTATTTTGTTGGTTAGTTTGGAGCCGTTGACCAACACGACGTGTCCTCTTTTCGCTTGAACCGTTCCGGGCCCGCGTCTACGGAGACTTTATTTTGCGTACCTCTTGCCTCCTTGAGTCTCATAGCCCTCGTGTTAATGGGCCCCTCAATAGCCTCTCGATGAGTCTCTCCGATTCGCGGGCTGCGTCGTAAATTGGATTGGGCCGACCCCAAATTAGTGGGCGTTTGTGCTTCATAAACAGCGGCGCGCGGCCCCTTCCGTTCTCCTTGCACCTGGGCGCGGCTTGCTAGTTTTATGTATATTTTAATATTGCACCATGTACGTGGTTGAATGTTTTATTTATATTATATCCTGTGTTGTTTGGTTCACTTGTTTGGTAAATATCATGTTGTGCGATGTATGTAGTTGCTTGTTTGATGCATATTATCTTGTACGATATACCTGGTTCCTTTTTTCATGTATATTACGTTGTGCGATATTTGTAGTTGCTTGTTTGATATATGCCATGCTGTACGGTATACGTGGTTGTTATTTTTATATATATTGTATTGTGCGACATTCTAGGTTACATGTTTTCTTCTGTCTCGTATTAGCTCTCTAAATGCTTCGATTAATTATCGTAATGAATTTCACCGAAAACAAAGTTCAAAAAATCCGATGACCATGTAAATTGTACAGATTTTTACCTTGTGCTAGGACATTCTTACCTTACACCAGTATTTGATCATATGCCTTTCGTTTTTGATGACTTGTTTGAGATGTTCTAGCATAGATTCGATCGATTTCTGGCGCAGCTGTGATATCTCAGTGCACTAGACATTTTTGATGACTCATGTGAGTGTGGGAATCAAGCCAGTTTTATGTCATTCGACCTATTTTTTTATAATCCACATATTTCCGATCGGATTGAGATCTGGGCTATCACCTGGATATTCTATAACATCAATTCCATTACTGTTAAGCCATTCATTAGTGTTTTTGCCCTGTGACAAGGTACCTCATCTTGCATGAAAGTTGTTTCATGCGATGCCAGTGTCTGTGGAAGTTTTTCTATTAGCGTATCGAAGTATCGTTGACCATTCATATTTGAGTTCTTAGAAAGAAAAAATAAACTCCCCCTATCAAAATAACTAAAGCTACTCTGAACCATCCCCCTTGGAAGGTGTATCATTGTCTTGAGTGTATTTAGGATCCATTATATCTAAGCCAAGTGGGTGTCGCACCATTCTCGGACAGCTTAATGTTGAAAAAGTGGATTCAACACTGAAGGCAACTTTTCAATCATCAACTGTTCAAATTATATGCTGTTTACAATACTTCTCGTTTCTTGCGCATTTTGGCATTCAGGAAAGTGTTCTTGGCTGTCTGCTAAGAGGGCAACTTTAGCTCCTTTTGCTGCCGATGTCAAATTGTGCGCTCAGATATTTCTTTAAATATATTATGCTGCTTAGACATGATTTATTTTGCTGTTATTGTTGGTTTCATTAACACGTTCCCTGCTATGGGACCAACCGGTGGGTCACTTAGGTTAGGTTCTGTAATTTTTTCCAAGTCTTTTAGTGATAATGTGTACAAAGTAAAGATTTGCACCGGCTAGGCAATCGCAGGAAACGTGTTAACACGTTCCCTGCCATTGCCTAAACGGTGCAAATCTTTACTTTGTACACAGCTAGAACGGTCTATAAAATGTACACATAACCTAACCTAAGAGGCGAACCGGTGAGAGGGTACCGGAATTTACCAGTACCTAAATTCGTTTTTAAATGCTTCATTAGCACTTTTTTCGATGAGTACCACAAACAGCATCACTTCTATGGAGGGAAACCCATAAATCCACAATACTTCGAAAAGTTTCCAAGTGTTTTGGAATTTGTCTTTGTGGTTTTACAACTTCATGTGGTTGTAAAAGCCACCTATGTGGCTTTTGTCTTGTCACCTATTTTTTCACTTAGTACTGTTTAAAACTGGGGTTTCATGATCCAATATTTATTGAGATGAGTTTTGAATGTGTTCATAGTGTCAGCAGAAACGATATTTTTGAGTGACTGATTCTATATTCTGGCAATTTTAAGTAGAAAGAAGCTTAGAGCCTAGGATGTCATGAAGGTTTTTATCATTAGCTTATGGCAGTTATTTCTGGTTCGCCTGTTATTGTCAGTCGAAATGCTCTTTTAGAGTAAGGTCGTTAATGCGATGCCATTAAGATTTTTTGGGTCTCGACGAGGATCTAGTTAGTTCAATTATTAGAAAATGGAAAGAACATTGTTCTACTATGAACTGCCCGTATTCTGGTACAAAAGAGGAATTTCTTCCCGATCAATCAGAAACATGGTAAAAATTAGTTCTGAAAAGCCTCTAATTATAAGAACAAAATTAAAAACAAATAAATTGCGGCAACAGGACCTGAGTTCTTACAAGGCTAGAAGAGTTTCCATTTTATCAAAACACCACGTGAATGCACGGCTTTCCTTTGCCAAAATGTATTCATCAAAATCAATAAGCTATTTTCTGGTGTGATGAGACAAAAATAGAACTATTCAATCACAGTGCCATTCCTGGTGGAAGAAACACGAGAAATCCAGTCCGAAGGAAGCTATCCCTACCGTTAATTTTGACGGAGGCAAGGCAATAGGGCTTTGGGGATGCTTCCCTTGAATAGGTACAGGTAGTCTTCATATTATCAAGGGATCCATGAATGAAGAGATGTATCGGGATACTTTGTTCAAAAATATTTGGGTCGATGAACAAGTTCCGGTTAGTAGGAAATTGAAAATTCCAACAAAGCAACGACCTAAAACACACCGCTAAAGCAACTACAAAATGATTGTCGACGACAATGTGAAGGTGTTTAGTGACCTAGCCAGTCACCTGACCTAAATCCAATTGAAAATTTGTGGCGAGAGCTAAAGATTAGAATATACCAAAGATAGCATTATTTGCATGATTTGGAGAAAGTATGCATAAAACAATGTGAGAAAATTGCTGCCAAAACTACCTGAAAAACCTAACTTCCTGAATACGTGAAAACCTAATTTCTGAATATAAAAATGATTAGATGTAGTTATATCAAATGGTATGTTATAGAATATTAAATATGTCATTTTTGCTCGTATACTCGATACTTTTAACACTAGTTAATAAACATTTTTTGTAATTTTTTTCACGATTTTTTATAAGATTTTAAAGTATTTTTGTACTCCTCATGATCAAAGCTTTATTTCTGTATAATTTGGCTACGTAATTCTCATCATAATTCATTAAAACTTTGATTGTTCTCAAAGTGTGTTGAATATATTTTAACCTAACTGTATGTGAACGTGACAGTAATATGATTTGCTCCGTTTTAGATGCTCCAATATTTTTAACAGACGTATTTTGATCTACAAACAACAGTTTCCTTGTTACTCAGTCTTTTGGACCTGTATTTTATTGCCGTGCTATATCTTATGCTATCTGCTGTGTACTATTAATTAGATTTTTGATCGAATGTTTTCTTTACTCTAAAAATCAAATTGACACTTTTTAGCTTACTTTAAAAATTTTTAGTTGCGTCTTTGCGCTTCAATAAAAAACATGCTCTAGGTTTTATATTACATTGATACGCAATACCACCACGTCCCTGTTTAGACAGCACCAGAATTGGAAGTGTGGGCAGCAAGCACAGCGGAAGCCCACTGTTTAACTGTGCAAATCACGTACGCAGGCAAAAGATGGAAACGGTTTCAATCGAGGTGCAGAGAACGGCTCTATAGTTTCGAGCAACTGCTTGGCGATAAGAAAGCACCTCTACCACTTGGTGTTGTCAGGTCGCCTCTCGCTCCTCCATTAACTGAGCTTCTTGCCCTTGCTCTCCAGTTAGCTTTCTGCAACCAAAGTCTAATCTTCAGTTTGAATTAAATGGTAAATTTTTAAAATGTTTTTGCAACGATGTAATAGAAGTAAACTCGTAACTCTTTTAGCGCTGTGAAGGTGATGTGAAGATTGAATTGCAATTATGTTTCCGTTGATTTGTTTTTTTTTGTCCTTTTCACGATCGGAATTCTTATACTGATGGTTGTGGTGCTTTCACTGTTTCATACTATGATAACTTCGTTACTTGTCACATGAGGTGGTATCACAATACTTCATTTGACGTTGTCATTTTATGACAACAGTTGAGTTGTAAACGTTCTGGTTGACTTTTGTATTAATATATTACTTGTAGTTGCACATACGCGCAGGGCTCGATTCGCTACGTGATTTAGGCAAAGTAAGTCGGCTTTCCAGTCCTGCGTTCTCATACCAGCCTACGTTATTCTTCGCCTACTTGAAGCTAAGACATTGAATGCCCACTGGGGACTCGTTTATGTCTGTCTCCCAGATTACTTTGAGGTTTTGACACTCGAGTAAAGTGTAGTGAACACCCCAGGGAAACAGAAAGGTTCTGATATCTTTCTGAAAACATTTCATTCAGCCCTTCGTGATGCTTAGAAGATCACTTCTTGCCGGCTCATGGCTGTCAGTGATACTTATTGTGCTAGTGTGTTAAAGGTTTATCGTTCAAACAAGTCCTGCTTTTTTATCTTATTCCACTTACTTCTCTTTGTGGTTGTCACTGGAGCGACGTTGCGTTCCATTCTCTGCGATTAGGTTTTTCTTTGTTCAATGTTTTCTTTTATCATAACTTTGAGGCAGCAATTAAGGGCTGTGAGACTATAACGCTGATTCATGAAAATTAACTAAACATTTTTTGATGTTCTAATTATTAGTAAATGAAGGAATTTTAGATGATTATGAAGCGTCGACTGGAAGTTTTTGAAATGTTATTCAATGTCAATACAGTTATACTGAAAGTTTATAATTATTAAAATTTGAAATTTTGTTGTTTATTCGCTATATTACTTAAATGGCTGCATTTGCACTCAAAAAACGCGTCTAAGGCTGCGTGGAAAAGTTTACCAGACACTGTAAAGCTTTTTGCTTGAAAATCACAGAAGATTTGCCGCACAGTTTAGACCCCCTTTAGAAATGTTTCCACACACTGAGAAGATATTTTAGGCCTTATTTATATTGAGTGCAGGCATGTAAGGGATGTTTAAGGGCAGTACAACATGTAGTGCAGAGTTTAGCAGCGGTGTTTGCAAAGAGTAGAGTTGCGCTAGGCCTCGTATAGCTGTGAGCTTCAGGTTGCGTGCTGGATGGCCTGAGGCTCACCCAGTCCTGTTCTCCGTGCTGGACGCTCACGTGGTGCCTGTATGGGTGTGGCGAGAGCTTTTATTTGCTTATCGCTCTTCTCCCCTAATTCTCGTGAGTGCCAGCCATCCACATGACACCTTTTCATTTTTCTTTCCATTCAATTTCATTTGGCGCTTTTGCATCTCTTACTATTTTGTGTCAACCCGCTCTCAGTAGGTTTTACGCTTAATTTTGTGTAAGTTGGGCCCGTTTCTCAGGTTTTCAGTAGCTTTAGACTGAAAATATTTTGTGCTTATATTTTAACTAGAGTATTAATTTTTTCAAGCTCATGCCTGTAGTAGTAGAGAATTTTACATAAAGCATGCAGTAGGAGGAAAATGTTACTGTAGAAAATATGAAATAGAAAATATTATCGCAAAATATAATTTTGGAATTTCATTGTTTGAAATATTTTCGGCTGTTCTAAGCCGTTCGGCTGCTCGTTTTTTTCTTTTGAATGTTTTGACACACACTCATTTTGTGTGAGACACTGGCTAATTTTTTAGCTTGTTGTCTGGCACTTGCAAATTCCTCGTTTTTCAAAGGGATGGTTTTCCCCTCCGAATTATAACATTTAGGAATTTTATGTACATATAATGAAATTGGAATTATAATTTCCATTTACATTCTTGCCTCTATTTTCATTTACACGTGCTCGAATAATGAAATTTTCACTTCAGTTTATAGTATGTGTTTTCTGGTGATGCGTTCATTTGATGAATGCAAACATTTGTGTCGCTGGTGGGTGGTCACACTGCGACCTGCAGGTCGTCCCGTCTGCCTGACAGCACCCGCTACTGCGGGTTATTGCGCTGTGCCGCCGCTCTAACCTCGTCCTCATTAATTGTGGAGGCCAGAAAATCTGAGCTGCTGGCCATGTGTGAAGCGCATACATGTGCCGCGTTTCCAGGCTTGTTTGTTTTTGGAGGAATCATCAAAGCTTGCGTCTGGCATGGCTGTAGCTCTGGCGTCCATAACGGTACAGCTGCTCCCATTTGCTCCTATTTACTCGCGCTCCCAACGCCGTAGCTCACGCTCAGCTCTCTCTCTCTCCCTCCCTCCCTTCTCTCTCACACTCTCTCTCTCTCTCTTTATATCTGACTCTCATACTTGTATATTCATCCTTCTCGTCCTAGCAGTGGTAGAAATAACCATTGCTGACTCTTTTAATGATTTTTATTAGTTACAAATTTTGAAGTTAGATACAGCTCAAGGACTACTATATATTTATAGAAATCCTTGATACAGCTTTAAATCGAAGTAGTTGAAATTAGCCATTTGTTTTGGTCGTTTTGTAATAGCTTGGTGCTTTCACGCATTTCAAAGAGTTTCGAGACTTGACATCGTATTGAAGGTTATTTTCAAATGTTAACGTGTATTCAACTTTGAACTATAGAACTATATGATGAACAACACACCATAAACTTGAGCGAGAACTCGTGCAATTACGGCTGTGTTGCTTGTATAAGTGACCTGCCACTCGCTCCTTAGAATAGGAAAACCATTTTTTATAGAATTGTTTCGCTCTGGTGATCTACGTCAGTCAGTAATCTCAGGCAGTTTCTTATGATTATTTGGAATATATTATAGATGCTTAATTTTCACGTACTTGAAACTTACTTATACACTTTTGAGTTCATAATATGATCTCATGAAGTTATTAATCAAAATGAAGAAATCTATTTCTGTAAATTTTTATGATTTTTTCAGTACATACATTCAAATGGTTAGGTCTGCAAAATAGTCATTTCCAGCATCAATTTATCCCTGGAGTCACTAAGGTAGAGCAAGATTTAGTTCGTTTACATTGCTTGTGAGCAGCTAGTTGTCTCCTGGTACACCTATCGAGATACCAGATCTTGAGCAGTCAATCTTGAGAGAAACGTGCTATTTCCTTCTTTGATTGTTCTTAAATGTTTCGTGTGGGTAGTTCATTTCTTTACCTGCTACATTCTGCGTGGCTATCTTTTTTAATTCTATGTTTGACTTAGTTTGTATTTCTGAGCTTCCAATAGACACTGAACAATCTCGCTACAATGTTATCTTAATAACGTAATGGAATTTACTTTACTTCTCAAAACAATCTTCGTTCAACGATTCATTAAAGTTTTAGAGTTTAAAATTAAAATTGAATTGGACGAAGAAACTAAACGTGTGGAGAGGTTTGCAATGGTTAGGTTAGCTACATTCCCTGAGATGTCGCTTGTTTTTGCATCTATTTCACGTCCAAGTTTTTGCTCGGCTTGCTAATACCTGATGAAAGGTTGATTTCCTTCGACTGAAGCCGAATTTTCTGTTAAGAGTTTTTGTGTCTGCTCTCAATTGCCTGGCACTGGTGGCGAGAAAAACTCGCTTTCCTCACGAGTTTGCAAAGGCATCGGACAGCAAACAGAGCCGCTGGCTGGTCCAAAGCGTTCAGTCGTCGTGGCTCTGGTGCGGTGAAACTGCGAGTATATCTCAACATTTTAAACTTTAATCGGCCTTTCACTAGTCTATGCTACTTTTGGTTTCGATGACTTTTAATTCTTGTTTCTTCGAATCTTACTTATTTGAGGTTTCTTTGCCGTCTAATTATTTTGCCTATGAAGCGTATGTTCTGATTATTAATTTTGTATCTTGCGATTCCCATTTTACTTAATACATCACGTGTGTAGTCGTGCGCACATTTACGCAAAGTGACGGATTACATGAACCACTCTCTTCGATCTGAAATTAAATGAAAGAGAATAAGTGAATAACAGGTTTTGCAGGCAATTCATACTCATTTTCAAGTCTGGTGTGGTTCAAGTTTTCTACGGTATTAACTTTTTTTAAGAAGTGAATGTTAAATTAGCTAAAGATAACGAATTATCTTCCAACCAATATTTCATGCGCCTTTAAAACATATTTGTTAGTGCAAATATTCATATTTATCAAATCAATTTGATCCTAGAGATATATATTAATCGTTTGAGTTTCTTCTTTATCTAAAATGTATTTCTGTTCAAACGCGTTGTATAGAAATTCCATGATTCGCAAGGGGAATAATATCCAACGGTATAGATTTATCTTTTTTGTATCGTGTCTCAACATTTCAACGCTGCACGTTGCATTAGCGTTAAAAGAGCTATTCCTCTAATGAAGCTAGGAAGAGTGGAAGTCTGTGACTTATGCAGAACGTGATTTGAGAGTATATATTATAGCTTTTGGTATTTTAGATAATATTATGACTTTTATTTTCCCTTGCCAGTGAGTTAATAAACTATATATCGATATACGTGGGCTTTTGTTCATTGTTTGGCAGTACTCTCGATGACTCATGTATTTCACTATTGCTATTTGGACGTAATAATATTGTATAAGCTGTTGACGTTTTGCTCATTAGTTAGTGGATGGTGATAATTTGTTGTAAAGCAAGCCACTCGGCACACCTGCCCTCATCTAAGGTGGGTGTTAGGCTGTCAGTAAGGAGCAACATGCGATTATTATTGTCTGTGGCGTGTGTATTGTGCCGAGCGCATCGTTAGCGCGAGTGATTAGCACCCGTAAGCCGCAGTCGCTTTCCTGCACGCCTTTGAAGCTGTTGCTCACCCTCAGATGTGCCGTAAACGCGCTGTCTGGGAATGCACGCTGCTGCCTGCTGTGCGCCTCGCTGGTCACCATCCAGCCCTATGTTGTAGGGTCGAAATACAGGTTCAGGAATTTTCAGGTTCCTGGAATCGTATGAATTTTCGACCTCGCGAAATTAGAGAAATTTCGTGGCACTTTCACTTTGAAAATGGTCATGGGAATTTGAGCCTCTGGGAAAGGCTCAGCATTTTCAGAGTTTGGAGTCATTTGGGGTTCTCTGGAGTACGAGGCACTTTGAAACGTCTAGTGTAATAATTTTGGAACAGATTCAGCGTTTTTTTCAGACCATTGAATTAATTTCTTAAACTCTGACTGTAAAGTGAGGTTGAAAACTCTGCAACTGGCTCAAAAACAGACATGTGACCATAATTTTCAGTGGACAATTCTGCGACTACTGCCGTAGATGCTTGTTCTTGTGCAAGTTTCGTATACCTGCATGCCCTGAGGGTCGCTGCCGCCTAAGTAAGGGTCATTATCTTCCGAGTCATTGTGGGTATTTTTGTGCCGTCTCCTAGGGATCAATACCTTTCATTCCTCGGTTGTTACTTACATAACGTTTCAGCTGCTATACCTCGATCATCCAAATAGTAAATGATGCCAAGACATTCCTCTGAAGGTAACTTTACTTAGTAATTTAACAGTTTTGAATCAGTATCTTACACCTGTATAATTTCTTAGAAAAGTTACCAAACCGTAAGTTTTTGTTTAAGTTCGGTTATGGTAAAGTATTGATTTTAAACATTAAAAATAAATTGTGCCATGCATTAGAAATTTAAAGTCGTTCCTATTCCTCTAATTATTGGTTCCCCGTTTTACTTACTGTTCTAAATGACATTCTATTCATTTTTTCCCCGTTTAATGGGAGGAAATAAAGCTTGTCTTACAATAAAGGTGCGATGGTATTAGGCAGCAAGTAACAGAGCTGAAGGCAATCTTCAAAGCACGGAGAAACAACCCGCCGTTTTGCTTGTGTTTCAAAAAGTATAACAGCAAGTTTATGTGGAGTTATTATCTCTTTCGATTTTCTAAAGTTCTCCTTGTATCGTTTTTAGAAAATATCTATATTTTTTGGTATGAGAACCATTTTCAAAGTATTATTAATTCTTTCAAATGAGTTTATAATTAAAATCTTTAAATAAGTGTTTAATATTCAATATTAAAATAGAATCATGCAGACTCTAGCAATTTTTTTCATAAATTAGCTTTTTTTTATTTATTTTGTAATCAGTCTGATCTTTGCCTTGTATGCGCTGTAATTCTTGACTTCTATGTGCGAAGACATTTTCTTCAAGACATCGGACCGTCGCTACCGTGCGTAGCCTCGAGTTTGTTACGTGGGGTCTCAAAAATAAAGAAGTGCTTTCAACACTTCGGTTTCCGTTTGAGTGTGGCATTCAGTGAAATGTTTCACGATTGTGCTGTTGCTGAGTGTTTTTGTCTCACTTGAAGGTATAAAGCGAAGCTTCATATAACCTTCATATGTATATGAAGATTGTTGGAAGATTGCATTTTTTGAAGATAAAGCGTCTCATCTGTTGATTTTGAGGTTTTTAGAAAGTGGATTTCTGTAGTCATTACGTCACTAGTAATTTCCAGCTTAAATTCTTGATTGTTTCTACAGAACATAATTTAAAACTCATCAGCTGAAAGTTTAGCTTTGACGTATAAAATCAGCCATTCTTCCACGGGTAATTTAGAGGATTTGTTATCGTTGTTGAAGATTTGTATTAAAATTTGCTTATGCTTAACGAAGAAATTGCGTGCGTTTAATGTAATTACTGCTGTGTGATGTGTAGAAAGTCCTCGTAGTATGTGCTGAGACGACGTTACAAATAATTACTCACGTCATTACAAGGCTGTAACATGATGCAACCTTCTCATGCTCCTTTGGGCTTGCACGAGCTGTCGTAAAACCGACTTTATGTTCGCGCTCAACCATCTTTTCCTTGTCTACCTTTTTCTTTTGATATTTTCATCTGGTTTTGTTTGCTGACTGTTTTCTTTCAATATTTTCTCGTGCGGATTTTTGTTGCGCAGCCATTGGGCGAAACTAGTTTTTACAGCGATCAGTCTTGCGTGTCTTTTGTCATTCTCAGCTCTCAGTTTTCTCTTGTCTAGAAAGAATCTTGAATTTTGCTTTTCCTTGATATTGCACGAAAACGCATTCATGTTTGAAATTCATTTTTTAATTTCATCAGCAAAGTTCTACTGACAGTTTCCATATAATTTGCTGATATTTTTCAATGTCGATGTATGGTTTTTTTTTGTCAGTGGTTTAGTCGTGGCAATGACTAAACCACGACAAATACGTGAAGTTACGACGTATTTGTAGATTAATGTATCTTATTTTGCTTCTTGTAAACATGTGTTGCAGCATCGTTTTACTGTCCTGAATTTTACATGAAGGTCTTCACCAATTGACTATTCAAGATGTCATTTAGGATCATTACAATGAATGTTATGGTAGACACATCATAGCATTTTTTTTATTAGAGTCGTGGATTTTCACGGCTTGAGATCATAGATTTGTGATAATTCGCTCCCTGTCTTCATACTTTCTGTAAATATCATCATATTGTAAGGTGATTCGGAAAACATGTATGAATTGGAAATATTTTCCATGTAGAACCACTGTTAAGATTTTTTTTTAAATCATTAACCCTTGTCACGCTCACTTGAAATATTGATCGGCTCTTTTATGTTGGTATTACTATTATATTAACTGTAGGTCTATGAAGAATTTTAGAGTATGCAATTTGTACCCAAAAATATTTTGTGTTATTGGATAAACGTTAAAGATTCTTGAGAATCAATGAATCCCTGCTTATTTTTGTTAAAAAGGTGCAATGTTCTCTAAGATTTTAATCGTAATTTTCAACTAAGAAGGTTCCAATTAATCAATGTTCGCAGCATGTGTTCTTCATTTATGTTTCCATTTATCGTTAATAGTTGTTGATAGAATGTATTCCCTTGTACGGAAAAGAATATTAAAAATATATTTTGGATACTACGCATAAAAATATTTTATCTCCAAAATTAACGACAACTTGTAGTATTTACGTGCATTGTTTGCGCCTTCACAAACATTAATGGGTGTTGCAGAATTGTATTTCGCTCGAGTTGCTGTTGTAAAACTTGAGCTCTTGAAGTCTCGTTGCTCATGCAAACATCTCTCCATTCTCTCGTTTTGCGGTCGAGCAGTTAGTGTGCCACAGAGAAATGTTTATCTGTCGCTCTTCATTAGATTAGAACATTCTCGCCAAAACTCCTTCTAATCTTTTGTTCAATTGCAATATTTACGAGGCATTCCCTCTGTGCTTCCCTTCGCTTCAGCTCCACAGCTGCATGGTACTCCTTATGCTGCACTCTTAGCTTAGCTTTTCTAGTGGTCTGTTCATGATTAACGCTTTCTCTTTATTAAATTTGAGGAAAACAATTGGAAACTGCAATGTTACTACTGAGGTATTTGAAGCAAAGTTACTTCCGCCTGTGCATGTATGTTAGTTTGAGAGTTATGCGAAGAAGCGTATTGAAGACTTGAAGAAATCTGGGCTTGCTTACATTATTTCACAGCGATATCGAGTATTCATTGATCTACCAGTTCACATGAAAATATATCTATAGTGATCGATCGTTGTATTTAATGACAGAATTCGGCGCATGTGCGTTGAATTTGTAAATGCTTAGGAATCTGGAAAAAAATTAAATGCTTTTTAACAATTTTAGCACACTAGTACACTACTACTTTATTATTTTATTTTTCACCTGTATGCTTATCCAATTATTATCGATCAAATTCCAAAGCTACATCGTACAAGTTTTTAGGAGAAGTAAATATTTTCGAGCAATCTTCTCAAATATTTGTACACTGTTGCTTGAAAATGTCAATGCATCTCAACAAATTCAAGAGGTGATTTCAAAAGAACAAAACATCAGGCACCAAGTAAATTGAACAGCAGAGTTGCGCGTGCTACTGAATTATGGAAGAATAATCCGTGTGGGCAAATCAAATGCAAGGCCCTGTGAGACTGTATGGTACGTGTCGTTTCTCAGAAGCGCTACTGAAAGTAGCGGCTTACCTGGTGGGTGAAGCAGTAGCTTTATATGTCCCCTAGGCGCCTGTGAGTGGGCCATGCCAAGCTATGAAGATGCAGTCTTTTTGGTAAAGTTACTCGGCTTTGCATGTTTCATGCATGCATTTAATCGTGTTGCACTGTGCAGATCGAGCACGCATGCTTCGTAAGGTGTGTTCTTACTCTTAGCAAAGTAGTAATGGAAACCAGATTCCTCTTAAGTATATTATGAGCTGCATAAAATTTAAATGAGATAGTTAATTGATCGTGAAGATAATTCACTTGAGATTTATTTTCTGTGTCAAGTTCCTGAGGTTGGATATTAGGCTTGGCTTTATTTCTTTTGACGTGACGCCTGCTGTTGAAGTCTCGTCACGTGATTAGTTTTCTGGCATACAGCAGACTTAGTTATTTTGAATATCAGTCATTCAATGTTCAATCTTAAGCACATTCAACTTTCTTTTCTCCGTTAGTCAACTTCTTTGATAGATATAAAAACAATATATGTATATGCATGACTTATTTTTTGTCAGATTCTTGTATTTAATTGCGTTTCCTCACATTACCAAATAACAAAGAGTAGTGCTTTACGCAGAACATTTTTTCTTACCTTGGAAATATGTCCTCGAAGAGTTATGATTGTGTTGCCCTCTCACGGGTTTGCTTGTAATGAAGTTGCGGCATTGCATGGCCGCACTTCATATGGCCGTGTTCGTGCTGCGTGTTCATCCCGAGCCATTAATTGAAGCATTGGCGCTGTGTCGGACTCCCCTCTCTGACTCCTCCAAGGGGACTCTTTATTCTCTGCTCCTCATCCATTTTGCCTCTCTTGCTCTTATTGTTGACGTCCGCTCTGGTCACCTTAGGGCAATGGTATTGTGTGCTGCTGCTGCTGCTCAGCGTTGCGGCTCTTGATAGGGACCGACCATCTTATACAGCCGTTCTTTCCTAATACTAGGAGGTACGTTGAAAACTATTATGATACGATCGCATATGTTCAAATTGTATGTTATAGGAAACAGCACCGAGTAGCTGTGTTCTGCTGTAGTTGTTTCATACGTTTTACTCCATTCGATATTTATCTGTTTTTGTTATTGTATGATATTTGAACATTGTGAGCCACCTGATAACCGCCTCTGAGCCAGTAGGGTCTCATTGCATTGCTCTCATTGCCTCTGCTGTTTATGAATTAGTCGGCAATGCTCTGATATCTAATAGTGCGCTCAGATGGAGACTTTATTATCGTCTGCTTTTAGTCCCAAAACATGGTCCGATTCTAATGATACATCACATCTCATTTAATAACGTTTAAATGTAATGTTCTTTGCGACTGAGCTAGTAGGCATACAGTGACTTTCCCTTCGTTGATCTCTACATTATAAAGTTAATTTTATTCTCCTAAAAAGTTCAATTTTTTCACATTCTAACTCCATTGAAATTTGTCCATCCATTGGTCATCGTAAATACAAATGTTTGCTAACGATTTTACTTCTGTCGGACTCAGTGAAAAATTAATACACCTGTCAATTGGCAAACGTGAATTACCTGGAATGTTTTTATATTGCATGAATGGTATGTTATCCGACGTAGTATGTAATTTTCAACACGTGTTACTGATACAATATTTTGAATCTTCATTCTGACTTGAGCATGGACGGTGCGCTCCGAGTCCCCTCTGTGAGGCCGTACTGGTTGGCTGACGCAGCCTTCCGCTATTTTGTCTGAGTCGGAGCATGTTTTTACGCGCTACTTCTGGCAAATAATACCCAGAGTAAACACTGCGAGCAAAGAGGTAAATCCTAGGGGGTGTGGTGGCTGTGTTTCTCAGTACGCGGTTATAAAGTTAAACTTCTAGCTCTGGCTTGTGCAATTGTTTGTTTTTCTGAGAAACTCAACATTCGGGATTTGCTGTCGTTAAATATCTAATTCTATTGGAGAAAAGAAATTATTAATGTTTTCTTGAAATCACATCATGCTATGTAGTAAAACTTCTAATTTCGTTTGGATACCTTCAAATCCTCAGGTATTATGTACATAATGCATCAATAATGTTTGCTATTCTAGACGTTGTGATATATCGATTTTCTGCATTTGAATTATAGAAGCATGATGACTGCAATCAATTTCGAGGCCAGTTTGGGTCAAAACTGCAGCTCGCCGTTACAGAGCAGGGAAAGACGAGATTGGTTGGACGTTGAGAGTGCCTGACCGTAGCGTTCAGTATCCTCGAGATGTACGAGGCAGATGCCGATCACTAGACTCGAAGACTTGAGCCATGGAGCTTGCCGAGCTGTCTCACGACGATATGCTCTGACGAGTTTCTTTGTCCTTTTGCACTTCTGCGTGTCCTGTGATTGCAACGTTGGAAGTGATAGCATAATCTGGGATAAATATTTTTTTTTCAGGTCAAGGAAATGCCATCAGGGTACTTGAGTCATGTTTCAGGAAGAGAAACCCAGTTGCGATGTTGAGTTGAGCGTGGAAAACCATGAAACTAGACTGTATGAAATATTTTACTGCTTGTATTTCTGTGGAGTGCAGTTGCAATTAATTTCGTAGACCATTCTAGGTGTTCAGCGTTGGGTTGTCTCTCGGGGACTGAACATGTAGATCATTCACGACCGATGCACAACAACGACTTCAATTACTTCTCGACTTAATCAGCGGCGTGGGGGCACGTTGGAGCGGCATAACATGTCTTGCTGCCTGACGCTGTATGCCAGAGCTGGACCGATTTGTGGTGAACTGCTGCTGCAGAGCAGGACCAGGTTGTGATGGGCAGCTGGAAAAAGACCAGGACCAGGTTGTACTGGATAGTACTGGACAGCTGGATCAAAGCAGAACCAGATCGTGCTGCACAGACTAGGCGGCTGGAGGTTGCGGAGGGTCGTGAAACTAGGAGGTCACCCGCCAGTGACTGCACAAAGACCGCCCGTGTTTATGGGCCTTCTGTCACTGACAGATTTAGCGCAGGTCTCCCGCATGCCTAAACTCTGCCGCCTCTTCGCACACATTTTGGTCGCGAGTGCGAAGCTCATGAGATGCAATGCGGTGTCGAAAAATTTGCTTCATTTTATTATGATGAAAAGATAGTTTATAGACACCAGACAATGATGGTAAATTAATCTCATAATGTAAATGATTTGAACAATATGTTCTTTGTTTCTTGGATTCATATTTGTTTCAATGATATCGTATCTTACCACATGTATATCGTAACAGGATGTGGAAACTAATACGAACATAATTGAGCAAATACGTAGATCATTGAAAGAATTTCCTTTTTTTATGTTCCCGCAGTAATGTTTGTACAGGCTGTTCAATAATTATTGTTGTATTCAAGTATAAAATCAGTTATTCACAGTAAAATTTAATTGTATATGCAAATTTTTATGTAACTACGAAATTATATATTTTTCAGTTATAATATTCGTTATATTGTTAAAATTTTAGAAAAAATAATAGCTGTTTTAGAGTCGCATAAGGCGGAAATTTCCAACAGGATGATCATCAGAGAAGCAACTGGACAGAATGCTCAGAAAAACCGCTCAAAGCAACTGGACAAGTAAAGAATCAGCTTGGACAAGGTCATCCTCGAACTGCCAGAATCTAAAAACTGGTAAAATTCACCAGAGAAAAGCTCAGAAGAAACCCAAAGAGAGCCCTCAAAAATCTGGCAAAAGGGAGGAATGTATCTGTCGGAACCATGTCCACTATTCTTCACAAAGACTTGAAGACCTCTCATTACGAGCATCAAAAGAAACAGCTGTTATTTGCGAAAACTGTGAACAAACGTCTTTCAAAAGCTGAAATCCTTCTCTCCCGTATCTGAGAAGGCACGCTACCGAACTTCGCGTTCAGTGATGAACAGAAATTTAATACCCAGCAAAAAAATTAACGCACAAATGTTAATTTTGGTCGGACTAGTGAGTTTAAAACCCGGGGAGCGAAGACAATGAATGGCGTCAATGATGGTTTGGGCTGCGATCACTAAAGCCGGAACAAGTCTATTGTTTTTTATGTAGAAGTGGTTAAAATTAGCCAAGAAAATTACTGCAAAGATATTCTTGCAAAGTTATTGTTGTTTTAAGTTGAAAATAAACTCGAAAAACGCCTGTGGTTTTTTCAGCAAGACTCGTTTCCTTCTCATAGAACGAAGAAAACACAGGAGTGGTAGGCATATAAAGTTCCCCACTTCATTTCGAAAGAGAAATGGCCTCCTTCATCGCCAGATCTGAATCCTCTCGATGATGGCATATGATCCATGTTGGAGGAGAGCAAGGTTTCAGCGAGACATTACCAAAATTTGGAGGCACTGAAGTCAAAACTGAAAAAGAAATGGGACCAAATCCCTCAAAAAAAATCATTCGTGACTTTTGCAGGTCGTTCTCTAAGCGTCTTTAGTTGGCTATCAACACAAACGGAAGATGTTGAGTAAAATATTATTATTTTCAACTATTACTTGTTTAGCTACTATTTTGTGTTTGCTGTATTTATATATATTTGTTTGTTTAATGAGCAGGGGTTCTAAAAGTTGCGGCGTTAATTATTCAATACCTTGTAAATTGTTAGTAGTTCCTGTACTAAAAATACAACTATTTCATGCATTGCGTGGTGGTCTGAACACGTAAAAATACGTCGAGTTGTCGGCTGTCCAGTATTTGTTGTTTGTGTGATGTTTGAATGTTTTTCCATATTATGAAAGCACGAGGTGTCTGCCTATGTATTTAGTGATACTGCACGATGCGTTGCTATGCATGTCTTGCTGGATCATCTATACAAGGAGACTAGGTACAATGCAAGACTTTGTTACGAAAATGCAGCAGGGCTATGGAGTAAGAATTAGGTGAAAATTACTGGTACAGTATAGAGTCGGAGTCGAAGTTGGATTTTCCAGAAATTCCGGCGTCGGAATTGGAATCAAATGATTGAACATCCAGTGCCATTGCCCTCTACTACTAGACATTAGTCTACGTTAAGAAACAGTGCAATGTCTGAACATGTTAAGAGCGCATTCTATACGCCTGCATAGAATTTAAAAGCACAGCGTGCGTCCGTGTATATTATGAAACTAGGAAGATATGTGCCTGTGTATATTATGAGACTAGGAGCATGTGTGCCTGTGTATGAACCAGGATGTGCAGCTAGGACCGTGGCAGTGCTGTGGTCGATAGGTTGCAGCCGCTACGCCAATATTTGCTGGGCTCCGGAGCCGCTGCCTTACCTGTTCTGATGTGCTCATGATTTTATGTGCTCATGAAGATGTGGTTGTGTAGCTGTATATGTGCTAATGTGTTGATGCGACTGTGCATATCTTTTTCTTTTTGTGGTGGCATGGTTATGTATGTATTGGAGTAGGTATGCTGATTCACATGCTACTGATGCGCAGGTGCTCTTTATTTGCGAGTGTGGTGAATCAGTTCTTCCTTGAAGTAATGTTCTTTTGCGACTAATGTTCATTTGAAAGTGCAGCTGTTTTTGCGGTATCTTCTTTCCAATCAATTCAGAGTTATTAGTAATATAGTGTTAATAAGAGAGTGAACTTCTTTGCTTGACGTTTTTTTGAGACTGTCAGGGTATTGGTGTCATCAAACACCGATAAGATACCAAACTCGTGACTTTTTTTCTCAGAAGGGTGGAATGAGAAGTTGAAATTGTGTTGTTAGCCCTTGCTCGTATGTTTTAATAACTTCTCTCCTGCAACTCTGGCCAAATTCACAAAAATAAGTGGTGGAAGTCTCTTGCTGTTCTGTGTGAAACTGCACGATCCTTCCTAACCTAATTTCCTCGAGTAATTTCCCGACCCTCTCGGCCTGGCTTCCAATTACCCTGTTATTTTTCTGAGATTATCATTGCATGCGAGTCTTGTTAGTTTTCCTTCGAGTTTAATCGATTCATAACTCACCAATCAAGCGGAGTTTGCTCTGCCTTTTAATTTGCGGTTAATCAAGTTCTGCCACCACCTTGTCGTTGGCGAATAATTTGCAATTTATTTTTCACTCACACCTGTTAGATTTGTTCTATTATATGTCAAAAACGAATATTCTTCTGTATGTCTCACAAAAATCTAACATCGAAATCCCCTGGCATCCAAGTATCAAACAAAGGATCAATTTTTTCCTCATCTAGACAGTACGCATTTAATGTCGGCTATTCAGATGTGTTTCTAGTGCGTAAAAAGCAGTAAACGTATGTTGCCTAAACTCCTGCTCGGTCGACCATGCTTCACTGTGCGCAGAACTTGGGAGGGGACCCGCCTGCTCCTACTCTCAGTCGCTGTATTCTACTCTACTCGGTGTGAGCTGTACATATCTAAGCTGTCGCTGTGAGCTCTACTCGCTGTATAAAGGCATGCTTATCAAGTATTGCCAGCCAGGGTGCCACCGCCACCCTCAACTCGCTGCCGTCATGACCAGGTGATGGGCTGTAGGGTGTTGTCGCTTACGTGCCTAATGTGACTTCCTCATCGCCAGTTCCTCGTGCTGTGGTGTTAGAGGATACATGGTGGACACCTTATCTACTGTGAGATTTTAACTCAGACTGTGGTTATTTGACAATGGGAACATAGCAGGAGGGTAGCCGTTTAAATTACTTTTGAGGACTGTTAGGTTATGCTTTGTTCTAATAGAGGAGACTTACTGGGTCTACAGCCGGAGTTCGAGTATTCAGATTAATACGTTAAGTGCGAAGTTACCCACCTGTGGGTTATTCAGGTTAAGTTCTGTAATTTTTTCAAAGCTTTCTAGTGACCGTATGTACAAAGTAAAGATTTGCACCGGCTAGGTATCCGCACTTAACGTATTAAACAATAGTGATGTCAAGGAAGCTTCTGTATGCATGTGCGTAATTTTAGCAGCTTTTAATGTAAGGCCGAGTACTCTGCCTGGCATCAGACACATGAGCTTTCTTCAGAATTGATTGATTATTTGGGTGTCGTCTTCCTTGTTATCGTGGAAAGTTTCTATCATCCTCGGCGCACAGGTAGCGCTGCAGCTCAGTTTATTCAGAAGTATTTTATTTTAATAGCTTCACTTCGTATTCCGCTCTAGCTACGTGTATAGATTTCTTTGAACGTCAAGCGAATATGATCGGTCTGCTGTGACCTGTTACTTGTCATTTTTTAATGCTGCAGAAAAAGCTGAGATAGAAAGGCTATTGCTAAGCTTCACACTCATTCTCCGTAGGGACCAAACTGTAGAAAAACGTTAAAATATAAGCTTTGTCGTTCGGGCACCAATGTGGTAGGAAATCCAGCATACTACAGCTGGAAACTGAACCCAGGCTTGAATGATACGTGATTAGTTTTGGACTTCTTTGCATTGAGTATTACTATCAGAGGTTGTGAAACGATAAATAAAATAAAAACGAATATTGAAGTAATTTTATTGGACACAGCAAATTTTGTTAACATGTAAGAGTGTTAAACAAGTTTCATCATAGTTGTAACCTTATGTAGGTTGACAATCAGGTCAGCTGGCGAGTGGCTGTCATTGAGTTATTGGGGTTGTGGAGTGGGTGCAAACACGGCCCTGTCGTGGGACATTGTCAGGACGGTGTGTGTCGTGATGCACTCCGACACTCTACTAATGGCCCTCGTCACGCTTATTCATGCCTGCCAGCGTGCTGTGCCTTAAAGCATGTTCTTCCTGCCTTCACGATCTTCTGGCTTCTCACCTTCACGTTCATGTGCATTCACATTCTTCAGCCATTACGGTCCTCTGGTTCCTCATTGCCGTTACGTTCCTCTGCCTTCTGAATGCCTTCAAAACGGGTGCTGCCGTCTCGAATGTCTCCATCTTTAAGCCCTTTGCTGCTTCTTAGTGTGGACATTCATTGGATAAATTTAGCTCTCAGTCATTTCCTAATAAACCGCGAGAATGCTAGTTGTTCTGTTTCTGCGCAGAAAATAATTGAATGGTAGTGATCCTGGAAGGTCAATAACAAAACTATCAAAATGGAAGGCGATTTTTGAGTCTGCGTTTTATATTTTTCTGATAGCACAACTGTGGTTTTAGCCTACGTTTTACTGCTGTGCACTTCTGTCTGCTGTGCATTTCAGCGTGGAATAGTTTTGGAATAACTAGCGGAAAAATTATTAGGAAGTTTAAGTTCTCATTTCATTAAAATTACAATTCTGTTTACATTCTATCTTTGTTTGCTCTCTGACATCGAAAATTATACGTTAAAAGTTACTAAGAATTAATAATATTACCGGAAAACAAGGATCAAGCTATTGAGCGTTCCACAAGCTGATCGTAAAAATTTAATTGCTCGCTGTCGAGTCTGCAAATATAAGAGCGATATGAAACTGTGAGCTGATGTGCAAAATAATTAATTCTTATTTTTCTACTTCGATGTTGATGCTGTAGGTTTTTGTGCCACAAGTCGATCAAATTTACTAGTTTGAAATCTCACTGGAAGTTCGCGAAATGACAAAAACACTAATCAGTGCTAAAACCTGGAGAACCTTTTTTACCGTTACTATACATTTGGTATCGTATTCACCTCTGCTCGAGGTATGGCGAAAGAACGCGACCGAGTGGCATTGGTGACACCGTCAGTTCGTGTACACGTGTGTCGTAACGATGGGCATGAGGGGTAAAACACCGAGTGTCGTCAGCGTCAAGTAACTTTTTCTGGTGTAAGGAGTTTCGTTTTTCATTATAATGGCTGGTCTTCGTAAAATTACCTTTTGACTGGTAAAGTTTTTGCATTGCTATCATGTCGCGTGATGCTAGCTGACTTCTTGTTTTCTTAGGAAAGTGTATTGAAAAACTAAGTTCACCTGTATATTATCGCTGACCGTGACAGTCAAGTCACCTAGATGGCGTGGTGTCGAGATTGCAACGTTGATATGACGCTGCAAATTTATCAAATTTATCGTCGGTTGACGTCGATTTTTCGTGACCAAAAAGTTCAAGCTCTAAGTAGCGTCTGTTCGTAGTGACGTGTCCGAACCGTTTTATCAAAAGGAATATGAACTGCCTCCTTCAAATAAGTAAATGTATCGATACTCAGGAAAAAATCACCAGACTCATTATTAGTATTCAAATTTCTACTTTACCGGTGCAGAACCTTATAGTCCAGTCGCATACCCTGTTGCTAGGAGCGTGTGTTACGCGATAGTTAGAGTTTTCTAAGGTTCTTGGTGTGCTTGGTGCTGCATGCGCTACTGCTAAATAATACAAGACGTATAACCTTTGCTTACTTCTTTTGTTCATTCGTAAGCATCGTTAGCACATTTGTTGCGAAAGGGCCCACCGGTGGGTTCCTTAAGTTAGGTTTAAGTTTTACAGCGCCTTCTAGTGACTATGTGTACAAAGTCAAGATTTGTACTGGTTAAGCCATCACAGAAAACGTGTTAATCAAAAGCTTATAACATTATACTCTCTGACAATTTTATATATTTCTTTTTTAGATTTTTCTTTAATCCTTGAAGAAAATATAACTAGTCATCAACACATGTCGATTCGAAACATAAATTTCAGGTTTATCTTTCGAAGCGTGCCATTGGGAACGTTTCGTTGATCTACCCACCTCAAATTCAGCAGCTGTTGTGTGTGTACGAGTAGCTTCGTTTGCTTTTCTTCCTGCAATTTTTCTCTTTTGTAGCGGCCGTGTTTACCCTTCCGGTGACTCTCTAGTCGATAGTCTACATTTGCGTCTCTGCTTTGTCTTGAGATTATTCGGTGCCGTGTAGACTTACACGTCGATGCAACAGTGCAAATGTTTGAATCCCTTTTTCTACGAACGAAGAAATATGGATTACTTATCTAACTGATAAGTAATCCATATTTCTTCGTTCGTAAGTTAGTTTTTTGCAAAAATTCTATTATTGATTTTCGACACTCGATACTGTACCGCGTTGAGCCAAAATGAATATTTACGGTTATTCTTGTGCTCATTTTTGAGGGAGACGATTTAGTGCAGGTGTTCGATCGTTTGCTTTGGCCCGAAGCTACCGATGATGGCGGCACAGGGCCTCTGACTGCAAACATGGCCGGCAAACACTCGAGGCCTCCCCTCTCTCTTGACCATTATCGCTCTTCTCATTATCACCCATGCTTACGTGAGCTCACTCTGCTTCAGTCGCTCAATTTCCTCTTGTAATATCACTCTAGTTTGCTTGCTATTAGCTCAATTTTCTACTTTGACATTATTTTTATGATGTGTGTTCGTTCTGTTTCACATGCCCAATTTCACCTTGCAAGATCGCTATATTTAGCGTGAGCTAGCTCTTTCGCCCAATTTTCTATCTTAATCTCCTTCTTATGTTTGTTTGCTCAGGTTTCTGTGCGAATATTTTCTAAGATCACTGGAGCTCACTTTCCGTGCTCAATTTTGACCATCATCTCCTTGTTCCATGCAAGGCTGATTTCACTTTTGGATTTCTATTCCAATTTTTTTATGCCAAGAATTGCTCGGTTCTAGAGCTGTGCAAGGTTCTCAGTTTTGTGATATGTTCATCGTACAAACTGAACATGCAATACAACCACCCTGTAGTTCACTCGTTACGCCTCGTGCTCAGAAACACTCTGGATTCAATACTCTTTCAGTTGTACGTATTTGTATAGCACAACTAAAAGAAGTTTTGAGTTATCGCTTGTATTTGCCTGCCGCCTATCTAGTAGCAAATATTTTCAGTATTTATTCGAACATTTGTTTTGTAATCTTGTTGAATAAAAATGTGAAAGGCTTTTAGTGTTAACTATAGAAGAGAGTCGCGTCCTTTTACTTCTACAAATGTTATCCCTTTAAATTAAGCTTTAGTTTTTTACGAGTTCGAGTTTGGATAAAAACATATCTCGAATTTCGAAAGAGTGTGTTACAACGTCGTAAGTTAGGCGTAGAGTTGCAGTTCCCTCATTACGAAACACAATCAATTGGTAGCTTGGCATTCTCTCATATCGTTTCAAAATTGGCAGCTTTGGCCCCAGGTGCACTTTAAAGCAGAGAAATCCAGATATGCTAACAACAGCGCAAATTGTTCACGAATTTTGGGTCCATCTTTCTCGGATCGAGGTATTCGGCCCGTGTCTGGGTGTACATAGTGTCAGGACTGTGCTCGCCTACAACTCTACTTTGCGTGGACTGCTAGTGAGCGATCTGTTCTTGCTTCTACTGGTGAAACCGTTTAGTGGGAAGACAAGCGCGTTCAGAGAAGCAATTCCCAGCTTTACGTCGTTGATTCTATCTCTGTTGTTCGAGAGGGAAAATTGACAGAAAATTGTGACCATGCGACCATGTCATGACATCAGTGGGCAATAGCCAGCCAA
>VCRD01001839.1:77288-98457 GCA_006783055.1 Trinorchestia longiramus
CCAAATCAAAAATTTACTCCTACATTACGCGTTTTTACTTTCAGCGTAAGTAACTTCGACTTTCGAGCGTCAGTAACTTCAGTAACACTGAAGAGATCAAGTCTCTTACAACGCCACAATCAGGAACTGTCAAACGTTCTCAGCATGCATTTGTGTAATAATGCTCAACCCACAGACCTATGATTTGAAATTTTTCTTCATTATCTTGTATTATTAGTTTAACTGCTGCAGATTTTTAGAACAAGAGTGATTGATTACGATTCCTGTATTGCCATTATAAAAACTGAGCTCAGTCCATGCCACTCGACACAATTCTGATGCCTTCTGAAGGACTGCATCTGTAGCGTTCTTTGTTCTACAAGCTCTGTTAATATTTCATTTAGAGCCTGCAATGATTTTTTTATTTTTTTGTCAAGTATACTCCTTCTATTCACACTTTCATCAGTATGCACGATGTGTCACCGTCACATTCACTCCATGAAAAGTTGTAGGGCATATTTCTTCATTGTTTATATTAGTACGTCACAGAAGTTTTCCATGAATATGTCACCAATATTGCACTGCAAAAGAGCTGCCGCAATCCCACGTAATGACCCAAACTCGAGAGTGCTCTATTGTCAGTGACGCATGCCTGAAACATTTTAAACCACGACCGTTATTTGAAACTGAGCTCTATAAACGCCTAAAGTTAATTTTAATTTTGAATCATTCAGTACAGTCTTGTTTTGTTTATTTTTGCCTAGAGCTAATCAGATTGTCAAATTTTCCAGTGCAACATGACACCAAGTATTTTTTCCCTGTTTTCATTGACAAATTTTGTGAACTCACCTCTAGCTCGAAACTATAACACTGAGTAAGAACATTTTAAATGTTAATTCAGACCGTACAATTTTTGAAAAATATCAACAAGCACTACTACCCACCACTGTAATTTTTGAGACTTTTCATAAAAGAGAGAACGATTTTAACAGAAGCTAATTGTGTAGTTAATTTGTTAACCACGCCCGTAATTCATGTTACAGAGCATCTAGCATGTAAATATTTTGATTTTAGTATTTAAATTTATAGCATTTTCATGTACAATGATGTGATACAGAACCGGCATATAAGGGTAAAGTCAACACGCTTATAAATGCTATATACCTCCTACGCCCTTCAACTGCTGACCATGCCAACGATGACTTTATCAGATGAACCTGCATCGCTCCTTTCATGTGCATCTGACAGGTCTACCTGAACGTGTATGGTTCAGCTGACACCTTTTCAAAAACCTACACTTGTTTGGGTGATCCGCGCGTGTGCATAGCCCTATAGGCGCTGTTGAACGATTATAGTCAGATATTGGCTTTCATAAATTGTAGTCATGTTACATTCGTGTTGAAATACTGGTCTAAGGATGTCACGAGTGTTCTTGTTTAATAGTATTTCGCGGTGCTTGTATTTTTTTTTGCCTTATTAGCTTCTGTGTATAATAGAACGATTCAAAATAAACCAAGGCAAATGGCTGTTTTGTCTCGGAAGGTAAGTTCATCTTTCACTCATTGGCAACTCCTTGCGTACGTGAGAGCAGTTCGCAATGCGTACATGTTCTGGAATGTTCAATAATGTTCGTTGTTGACGTTGACTTCCAGAGAAGTGGAGCACTTGAGAGCCTTGCTGTAACTAAGACCTGTTTTGGAGGATCTCTCGATGATCATTAGTTAGGTAGGCGCGTCGCTCGAGCCCGCTCTCAGCATCATTACTACGACCATGCCAGGCTTCTAATGGCGATCCCAAGCTGTTCTCATAAGCTATTAAGGCTACTGAGCAACCCAAGAGGAACGGCTGCTTGCTCCTGTATTTGTGTATCGGCAAGGCCATTGCCACGGTAGTTTGCTTTCAAACTCCGCTAGATGACGGCCCATCCGTAAGGGAGAGACGCTTGTCTGTTCAAATGAAATATGACAAGGAAATCTTGGAGGGATGCTAAGTGTGGACTCAGAACTCCAGGTTCTTGCAGTCCGTGTTGACACTCCTACTCTAAATGAACATGAAAACACTCCAATATTCTGATTAAGAATAAGGTTTTGTACACTCGTATGTGTGACGGGGTTTTAGGGCGCGAAAAGGTAAAATTTATGATTTTAAAATACTTTTGGGGCTACAGTTCTTAATCTTTCTTGTACGATGCCGCGGATAAAAAATCAAGATTATACCTCACTTTTCCATTTAGTACACCTATGTATTAGGTTCACAAAGTCCACTCTATTAAATATGTTAGTATGCATTTTAAAATTGATATCAATTTGAGAATACTACTACGAAATGCCAGTATTCAGTATGCATAAAGTAAAGTAAAGTATGCATGTAACTCTTAACTCAGTGCAGACACCTTTAAGGTCCGGGAAACAACGAAGCGGTGGTAGTCGTATTTACACAGGACACTTTGAGAGATACTGTGGCGTGTCAGCGTTCCTTGCTCGCAGTTCTGGAAATATTGAAGCATATATAGTTTTTCAGTAAAAGAAATTGTGTTAAGTTATTGTTGTCCGTGGTAAGTGATCGTAGTATAATTAGATATTTGTTCGATTGTTATTTGAAAGAAATTAAATTAAACGTTAATATACTTGCTTGAATTTACATCATCAGAATCTTTAAGAGTAATGTTTTTACAGTATTTCTATATTATTTCGGTGACTTTATTCCACGTGTGTGTACGTCTCTGATATCAAAGATCTGGTGCAGGAATTCTCAGAAGTCTGTCAAGAACTGCAGTAGTGTTGTGTTTGGTATCTCGCCTCGAAATGAAGGGACATCGTATTATGTTATACATTCATATATACTTAGTTTGTAGCGCTGTGTAGGAGCGAGGGAGAGAGGGGCTGTGGCATCTCTCAAAGACTCGCGCTGCAATTTAATCAAGGGAGTCTACCATAATTGTGGCGGAGTTCTGTAATGCTAGCGTCATTATGGGCGTCCAATCCAAGCTTTGCTGACCCTTTCGGCTTCCCTGCATGCAATATTGGGCGGCTGCTAACATACCCCTCTTGATGTGCCTCTCCGAGCACTCCAGCTCTTATTAGTTGCTTCTTGCATGGCTCTATTTTTATGTCCGCTTCTATATTTATTTTCCGATGAAGTCAATGCTTCGCATTGGCTTTTCATAGTTCTTGAGAAATCTGGAAACATTTTCTGAGATCATTTTGATTGACTTACCATTATGACATACTGTGAAATTACTACCTAGATGAGGTGGGTATTTGTGGTAGGTGTTCCAGTGGGAGCTCTTGTATTGAATTACATGACAAAATGAACTGAACAAATTGAAGTTTTTTTTTAAAGTTGTGGAATAAAAAATAGTTCTTTGATCACGTTATTAATGGGCTTTTTCGCTATGCAAATTTAATCTCTTTCTGTTTTTGTGCTGTTAGTGTCACTGGTACTACCTAATTTTGTGTGTGTAATACGTGTCAGTTCTGCGTATGCTAAATCTTATGAGAGATTTCCAACTCTGACCAGTTCATGTTCGGAGCAAGAGAGGGAAACTTGAAAAGTTATGCATTAAAATAACGTTGAATACCTCAAAGCTGGGGTCTAAAATTCGTCGTGATTGCGTGGCTTGTTGTTGGTTGGAATATGCAGTTTATATTTCTAGTCTAAAATTGAGCAGCCGTTGCTGTACGTATGCCTTTGCAACGCTAGCGTTTGAAATTTTAGAAGGGACCTTGCATCTCGGGCCAAGATATAGAGTTTAATGCCTTGTGTTTTGAGTGCGCTTTTGTATGGCTCGGTGTTCCGTAACTTGAGCTGGCTTTATTGCTCTCACTTTTGAAGGAAGTTAGATTAGCCGCTACGTTATGAGTCACTCGCGCTCAGATGGATGGCCCGCCGCCAAATACCGTCCGCCTCTCCATGCCGTCCAAACTGCCACGTAACAAAAATTGCGCTTATTCTAACATTGCCTCCTAATTGTTGCCAAACCTTTATTGCTATCGTTCGTGAGAAGCATTGCCGTAAAAAGACATTCATGCTTTATAGTTATTGCTTGTGTTTAATTTGCCCCAACATGGTAGATATGATTTTTCTTTGTTTGTGTGAAGTTTTCGGTTGTGTGTAAGTCACGGTTTTCTTAGCAAATTTGCATTGTTGTCTACACTGGAACGTTTCTTTTGCAAAATGATTTATATTATGTATTTTAAACGAATAAATTGTCCCGTGATGTGCTGTATTCTATTGGTCCCATAATGAATGCATTGCTTCCTTTTGTTCATTTGCATTGAATGTTTGGACGCCTCCAGGGACGCGATCGGGTAACAGCTGCAGCAATGGTTCGAGATGAGCGTCACGTCTCTAATGCATAGCATTAGCGCTCTCTACGGCCATTTGCCGAACAAGCTTGCATTTGCTACACCAAAAACTAAAGGCATACTTTCTTACTCTAAATTTCTGCGCTAAGTTAATTTACAAGTTTTGAACTGTGGTCCACTGCAGAGGGCTGATGTATTGGCCATCACATTCGAACTGCTTCTGTATGGCAAGCACTGGACAGACTTCAGTCTTTTGCCATCTACATAATCAACAGTGTCCAGAACAGGAGTTGAAATTAGTTTCGAAACGTCGTGCCTCTTTGTTGCTTTTTTGAGACTTGCCTGCGCTGCATTTTTTAAAGAGCTATTCAGCGCAATCTGTTGAAGTGGTTGGCAAACTTCTCGTGCATGCATCCTTTTTTCCAGGTTTTCCTTGCGTAGCTCGCCTGTTGCACTTTTTCGAGGCCTCCACATTCACTTCAGAGAGAATGCAGCATGGGTTCTTCCAAGCGTTCAGCGTGAGCAAATGCAATGAAAAAAATGCGTTCTTTTAGCTTGTCTATTCTGGTGAACTTTACGTGTCTTGAATACTTCTGTTTTTCGCTTCTAAATTTCACTGAATGGCAGTGTAATTTTTATAGGTCAGTTGGTCCAATCAATGGTGCAAATACGGGCAAAATATTTGTGTTGAAGCACAAATAGATTTTATTTGTCTTCATCATTGGCAACCCAGCATGCACGTACGAAACCTCTTCGATCCTTCACTACAATTCCAGTTGTTCTATTCAGTATCATACTTTCAGAAGATGAAGTTTTGTCGCCCTGCATTGTATGATTCATTATTCACTTAATTCGCATTGTGTCAAGTTTCTGTGTAAATAATATTGGTACAGCTCCGTTTCGATTCACTCTTTATACCACTTGAAGTTCATATCCCAAGATTTGCTTGATGGAAAATCGAACCAATCTTTTCTATTATAAATGCCGGGGCCGTAGAAGAAAGTTCATGTTGAATATAGTAGTAAAGTCATTTTTCTTGGAATAGGTAGTTTTGTGAATAAATGTTGTTGAACTGTGTCGATTAAAAGAGTTCGGTGTTTTCATACCTAGAATGGGTTTGCTATATTCAAATTGATGTACTACGAATTGGTTCGTTTAATCAAAATCTTGACGCACAGAGTGGTTGGATTCAATAGAGGAGTAATTGAAGAAGCAGGTTGTTTCAATACTTATAGATAGCTGTAAATATGATTGAGGAAGAGGGAGTCGTTGATGTATGTTGTTGATGCACATTGCGTGAGCGCCTTAAAAGTGTTACTAGAGCGTATTATATGACCGGACATTTGTGCGTAAACGAAAGGGAGTTCCCTGACCTTGTGACATACTGCTGGCCACATTAAAGCTGTCAGTAGTAAAGCGGAGAGTAAAAATATGTTGAAGTTCAGGTGATTATGAAAGGTAGTGAGAAATAAGTTGCGTTGAGACAGTTGGTGGATGACGTAAATTTTACTGTTGAGGTGGTTTAGGCATATGGGGAGTAGAAATAAGCTGCGGTTAGCGAAAAGGAGAAAGTTGGAAGAGACAATAAGGTATTTCAGATAGAGGCCAATGTTTCTGATAAATGGATGGGATTATTGGATTAAAAAATAGAACAAGTGAATGAGAGGCCTGTGTTGCAGAGTTATGTTTGAAGAGATAGGAAATGGAATGCAGCAATGAATGTAATTGAGCCTGGGCAAGTGAATCATCAACTGAGCTTTGACGAGGCCTGTTTTTTTCTTGACGTGTCGATACCAGGAGTAAACAACAGAGTTTCTCAGTTTTGTCATTTGGTTCGAGTCACTAAGGGAAGTTTGGTCACTAAGATCAAATTTTATAATAAATCTCTAATTAATCTCTTCTTCGTTCAATTTTCTAAGCCCACGCTTTTCAAAAAGCATGCTTTGATTAGTTTGATGAAGGCTGTGGTTGGGTCCCTGAACATGGGGTTTTTAACGATGGTTGCGTGCCCTGCATGAATTTCGGGAGCAATTCTTTGTGCTGCATTTTTATAATAACAAAATAAAATCACTTGAGTCCGTCATTCATACTTTAGTAGGAAATGATAGCCGCCAAAGCGAAGCATCTTGCAAATATTATAGTATTTAATGCACTATTTTTAGGCTTTTTAAATGCAATTATATTTTGTCAAAAGAGAACTACTTTTCATATTGGCAAATTTTAGAGCTTGAGCAAACGCGATAGATTGATCAACTTCTTCTCATCAACCATAACTCTGAGCTTACAAATTTCAGTCCTACCCTTCGATCTTTAAGCCATAAGCGCTAATTTCTCAATGTGTTATTTGTTTTGATCTATCAAAGGTTGACACCCAATGAGTTAAACGCGCTCCACATTTAAAGTGTTATCGGTTTGTCGTTTTAGATTGGATGATGCTTACCTTTGGAACGCATAAGATCCGTTTGCAACTCAAGACATTAAATTTTCATCAAATTTATTCCACCTTTACAATTTTCATTAACGTTTTTTATTTAAACATGTTCTAGCTGTGATCTAATAAATTGTGTTCAGAGTCTGAAGTTCATCGGAGGCTTTTAACAAGCTAACAGTTCTGAATCAACCTCGCTGCCTATTGTCAAAACAAGTTGTCTTGCCGGATGACAATGCTCATCCTCGTGCGGCAGGCGACACCATTCCAACCATTAACACGTTTCCTCCGATTGCATAATCGGTGCAAATCTTCACTTTGTACACATGGTCACAAGAAAGTTCTGTAAAATTTACACCTAACCTTACCGGTCCCGGGCCCAGCGGTTTGCCCCTACGCAGCAAATGTGTCAACGAATTGGATTTTCATGTGGTGGAACACCTCGCATAAGGTTCAGATCTCTATTTTCCAACCATCATCTCTTTGGAGAACTCAATGGTGTTTTACGGGGTCGTCGCCTAGTACTGAGTAAGTAGTGCACAAAAACAGTACATTAATCGTTGTGTGTAAACTGCAAACCTTTTGTAGAAAGTATTATGCATACTTGTGGACTACTGAAGCTATTGTGTGATAAGGAAAAACTGATAAAATGATATAGTTGGTTTAGTTTTTTCTTTAAAGGAATCACAAAATCGAGATTGGGGATAAATTATCTCGCTCATACAACGGGCCTAGCCTCTTTTGCTAGAACTAAGAACTCAATTCTTGACTTCATAAAGGCCTTCAACTTTCCATGACATTAACACGTTTGTTGCGATGCGACCCACCGGTGGGTCACTCAGGTTAGGTTCTGTAACTTTTTCAAAGCTTTCTAGTGACTGTATGTACAAAGTAAAGATTTGCACCAGCTATGCAATCGCAACAAACGTGTTAATTTATTTTAAATCAGAGAATGATGGGTAAATTTTTATATTTTGCCGTAAACATTGAACTTTCCAATACAAGCGAATTTACTCCGCGTGTTGAGTTGTTCTCAGTTTCCCTAAAAATCATGTTGAAAAAACTCCTCTTCATAATCTGTTAGCTCCGCTTCAATTTTTTACAATATTTGCTAAATTATAAAATCGAATTTGGAATCAAAAACTTTTGAATTGTGCATATCTTTTATTTGCCTGACTGAAGAATTTTTGAAGAACTTTCCAGTGAACAATCGTGTTTTTACAGTCTGACTTCATAATTATTGATAGATTATTATCTTTACCAATATTTAATGTTACTGTTCTGGTTCATCTATTTATATTCCTGGACAGTGAGCGTAGAAGAATGGCTGTGTTTGGCCCGAGTATATTGTGATTTTTCGGCCGGGCCGATGTCAGTGGATGTGCGAAGGCCAGTTTATTGGTTCAACCAAACCCGCTGAGCGCAATTTAGTAGGGCGGTCGCGGAGTTTATCTTACCCTTCCTGTTTCCATGTCCGTTTATGTTTGAACTGCTCCGCTGTGAAAGCAATTTAGAGCTTAGTGATGAAGGGCGTTTCTCACAGAAAAGTGATAATTGTTTATTATGCCTCCATTGTACATTGGACTCGTACTTCACAACTTACTGCGGGTATTCTTATCAATAATCATCTAACAATCTTGGCTTTTCATTGTCACTATATCATAAAATTCAGTGTCGTATCTGTGCTTACGCGTTCATAAAAAATATTAAGGCAGTAATTTCTTTCATTTGGTTCGGCAATAAACGAAACCACGTAACGATGCGTACAAAACGTCGGGAATCTTTGCCTTGTAAATGGCTATTCTTTTTTATATCAAATATTAAACGCGGTGACATTAAACTCTCTGTGCTGATGATACTTGTTTTCATGACTGGTTTGATCATTAGTCTCTTTGTTGGTCGTTATTACTGTTGATTACATTAATGAATATGTAACATGTTTAATTTCACATAGGTGTTCATTTTCTCTTGTCTGAGCTAAAACTTCCGGCTATGCTCTAGTCTGGAAGAATCTTACCAGTGAAAATTGGGCTGGTTCGCACCTTAAATAGCTTCTGAAAGGCTTGCTCTGCGTACTTTATGATGAATTTCATTGAATTTATTTGCATGTCATGACGCACAGGGCACGTAAAGCGTTTCATGTGAGGCGAAATTTTCATTTGGGCTCGTGCATCTGCGGGCATTGATTAATCGCTTTAGCTGCCTTCGTTGATTTTTCCCTGATGCAAATAAGTCATTTGTTTATTAGTGAGGCCTGTGATCGATTACCTTCCTGATGCTCGCTCAGTCTTGCATTTCTTTCCCCAATATTAGGCTGCTCCCGCATTATTAGCAGCTCTTACTCAAATTTATCTTAAAAAATGACTTTGGAAGTCAGACGTGGTTTTATATTTTCGAGCTCGTGTGTGAGAAGCTCGATCGTGATTTCTTTTTTTCCGGGAGTTGCAGCTACACTGCCCTGTTTATGGCTTGCTTTTTCTTTGTTTGCTGGTGTGGAAATAACTGCTGTATCTTCTTATTTTTGTAGGTTATACTCGGTCTTTCTTCACTATATCTTTCTATTATAACTTGTATCGTAATTATGCCTGCATTGCTCGTAGTCGTGCTTGTTGTAATGTGTAGTAACTCGGCGTGTAATTTTACCTAGTTCACAAAATGGTGATCAAATTAAGTCGAAAAATTACAATGAAGAACATCATTGCTTCTTTTTAATGTTAATGTTAAGTTTATACGTGCTCTGAAAACGTGGCATTTACGTTAATGGCTAATTAAAGCGAATCTAACATTGTCGCTTTTGCACATCTGCTCCAAGTTTGTTCATTAGGCGATGAATATTGGTTAGAATGGAATAGAATAGAATAGAATAGAATAAGGCAATAGGTTAGTCGGAACAGCAGTAGATATTCTTTGTGTGTTGACATCTTCAGTATTAATGAAGTTGGTAAGTCATTCTTAACAATTTTAAAGTCAGGTGCGATGAATACATGACTATTAACTCTACGCAAAAAAATTTTGTTACGTTTAAAGGTGTTCCGTGTTTTTTTCATTTAAATTATATATTTTTAAACGAATATATAAGAAACCTTAGTGCATTTACAGCATGGCTTGCTATTGTTGTTAGAAAATACAGGTAGTTTTGAAAATACAGGCAGTTAAAGTGATATTCTAAGGCAAAAAAATAGAGCTATTAGTCATGTTACCGAAAGTTTCTTTGTTCATATGTCCTGGCTTATTGATGTACCAAATCGTAAATTTGTGGCTGACCACTTGTGATGAGCATCGATTTTTTTTAAATAACGTTATGTACAGTACTAAGCCTCAACATTCCTTCCATCTTCGTACATTAAAGGTAGTTCAAACAAGGGGGGTTCGTCGGACCTCTTAGTTCTTTGAGTTACATTGGCGAGTATCATTGTACTTGCCAGTAATTCAAAGACTGTAGTAGTTACGTTTTCGCATGAAAGTATGAGGTTGAGAAGCTTGTTTTGAATAGGACACGTGATCAGCTACGGGAGCATCTGATGTCCAGACATGTGGGTATATCCGGTGGCAGCTGCAGCGGTAGTCACGTATTCTGAATGTTACCTGGCTCGCCGGCTGGGCTACGTCCTTGCGCTCCAGTTGATATTGGACTCTTTGTTTGTTCTTATCAAACGGTTGATCTTTATATAGCTCTAGCTTCTATGTGTTTCAAAATTACTGCTTTATGTAATGTGTGGCTGTACAGGAAGAATATTCCAGAAGATATAGAAATGAGTTCTTGTGATAATGATTTCTATTGGTTGACGGTGCGGGAAACTCTTCGCGGTTTGTGAAATCTAAGTGTTTTGTCTAGTTCAGGCATCAAAGATTGTTTATTGATCAAGTTTTTCATAAACATTTTATATTCGAAATATATATTTAAAAAACATATAATTAACATTTGAAATATTTTGAATGGTATTCCCTTTATAAATTGGGAATAATGAAGAAAAATTTAATGCAATTGAAGTATTTTGCTATAGTATAATAAATTGTAATGCATGTTTTCATCATGCTTCAGAAACATGCTGGAGGTCGCAGTTATAGTTTGCCGCGAGTTTGAAATGGTATTGGATTGTAGTATAGTATTCCTTATTTATTGACAGTGTAGCAGCTATACCTACATTTTTATGTTATAAGCAAAAAATAATACAGTTTGAACTCTAAAAATAAGTAAAGATTTGCGTGATTCTAGTTTGCTGAACCTGTTTATTGAGCCTCTTTAAAGTCAGCCAATGAAGCTGCCCTGTAAAGAGCAAATCATAAGTCATGCTTAACATGGCTCACTACAAGGCCGAAGGTTTCAGCAGCAGTTGGCGGTACGTCCGAAGTCGCACGACTCACAGTTGTACTGCAGTTTAGTACTTAGAATGAAATAGAATAGAATGAGGCATTAGGAACGAGCCTTTTACCTCATTTTTGGGGGGTCGATACCCAAGTCCCATGCCGTAATTCTAGCCGCCGATGGTCAAACACAAACGCTCCACGGCGGTTACGGGTTTCGAACCCGGGTTTTCCTGCATCACAAACGGGTTTGCTCACCAGCCGACCAAGCTGGTGGTGCCAGTCGAACAAGCTGGTGAAAGTAAACTTCCCAGCTCCTTGTTACGTGCTGGCTCGTGTGCACATGTGCAGCAGGATGCATGAAATGACCTCGCCCAGTCTTGAGTTACCTCCAAGGCTACGAGGTTTGAAATGCATTTATCACTGTTTCACTCTTTTACTTCCATTCTATTATGCTGACGCTCAAGTTCCACGATATTTATCATAAAATATACGCGCACATTTTGTTGAAGCTTTGTAGCCTTTCATAGGGGTGGGCCGACGGTGATTGTCCAGCAGCGTATTTGAGAATTTATCTCCTCGGATAAGTAAAATTGTTAAGCTTCAACCGAAGAGGATCTAATGTTTCTTGTTCTCACTATTGTGCTCTGAGGAATTGGCGCTCCTCTGTGGTATCACTAGCTACTTGCACTGGAATCTACAACGCTTGTCAAAGAAGTTTAGTGTTTGTTGAGGGAATTCATTTTTGTAGCCTTTTCATTTCTCGTGTGGGGATGGAGGTACCATGGAACCGACCTCATACAAGAGTATCTTTGTTTCTGTTATTTTTCTTGTGATTATTGTTTCATCTCCTAGATGTTTGCGCCGCCTTTTTTCACTGGCGGTGATGGGTTATGCCAGCATGACCACTGAAATTTTGCAATATTATTTCTCAACTTAAAACTACATATATGTTCAGTGAGGCTCACGATAATGATCAGATCTAATAAAGGAAAGATGTGGTCAAATTCTGCAAATAAGAATCATTATATTAACAATAATGAATTTCTAGACTGCTAATTGATATGATTTTATATCGATACTGTTGATAAAGAAGTCAGAATGTTTCAGCGTCCTACACTGCGAGGGCTGTAATCTGATTTGAATTACCCCGTCAGCTTATTAGAGTTCGTCGTTATTTTGTGCTATGCAGGTGAATTTTAACGCCGTGTTCGCCAGAGGCTCGTATTCAAAGGCCGCCGCTGAAAATTCTCGGGAGGCGTTGAAGAAGAGCACATTTTTATCGGACAGCGACCGTTCACTACAAAGGTTACCTGATTTAATTATGTAGGGATCAAAAGACTCCTGGTGAACCAATAGAGCTTAAACGCCTTGAACGTCCCCATAATCACGCCCTGCCAGCCTCCGTGGTATCCAGACGACATTTTTGCTCACATTCATTACTCAGTTAATTGATCCAGTGCTTCTAATTTGAGTTTCGATTGCTTGAAAGAAGATAATTAGTCTCCTGCCTTAATCCTTTGTAATGCTATTGTGAGTATACTCTTAACATAATTATTTTCTCAATATCACGTACTAAACTGTGTGTTCTGTTTCACTTGAAAGTTTTTTATAGTTGATCGAAACAAATAATATTGTCCGTGATCATGAAATGAGATACTGCACCTGGAATCATGTTTCACAGAAAATATCGTAATTCAATAATACAAGCTGAGCCTGCTTTATAATGCATGAGGCATCGTTCAAAGAAATAATAAGTTAGCGCATATCACGGTTTGGGTCGTTTGCGTTGGCCCAGTTTGCTTATTAGACGCAGTGTGCGATGAAAGTAGACGTAAGCGCCCAGCTGCCCTCTGAGTTTCTGACCCGAAATGTAAATTGAAGAGAGGCAAATAAAAATCACTACCTGAATACGTCTGCTTTGTTAGCCTGAGCGATCGAGAGAAGGCCTAATTCGAGGTAATTGATTCTCCATTAATCTCTTCTTGGTTCGATTTTCTAAGCCCACGCCTTTCGAAGAGCTTCCTTGGATTAGTTCGACGAAGGCTGTGGATCGCTGAACATGGGGTTTTTAACGGTGGTTATGTGTTCTATACGAATTTAGGGAGAAATTCTATGTAGTTACTTGACCTTCCTAAACCGCGTTGTGATTAAGAGTCTACAGGGCGCGGTAGATAAATAACCCGCTGTTATAAGTCTCGATTTAAATTCTTATTCAAATAAAAATTGGTCGATTGAAAAAACTATATGAGCGTATTTGTAGACTCTTTGGCCACTTCCTACTTGATGAAGCCGCCCTCTCCCTCGATACGCCCTCGGAACCTACTGGGGCTCTTCTTGACGACCTCTCTTGAAAAATTGGCGAAAAAAACCTTCATACACGCATTCAATTCGTCCTTGGTTGTGCATGAGGTTTGGTTGGTGGTTCGTTCAACTGCGCCTCATACAAAGAAGTCCATTGGATTGAGGTCAGGGCAGTTGGGAGGTCAGATATGAGGAGAGGCTAAGTCATGAAATTTCTCTGTTAGCTATTTCTGCGACTGAATTATCCTGTCCGACAAAGTTGTCCACTTTAAGCTACTTTGCAGTATTTGAATTATGGCGTCTGGCGTGAATTGACATCAATATGAGTACTGCGTGCATTTTCCATAGATCTGGAACTTAACACGTTGACTCCGATTGCCTGATTGGTGTAAAACTTCACTTTGCACCCATAGTCACTAGAAGGATCTGAAAAAATTACAGAACCTAACCTACGTGGTACACATACGTACCACTTCAGAGTCAACGTGTTAAACTACAGTGCTGATACCATGACTGCATGTACCAACAGTACAAACACTATTGATGACCTGGTTCAATTTTTAACGGTTGGAGGGTGATAACTTGACCACAGGACGCTTCAAAGACAACGGGTTATTTATCCATCGCATCCTGTACGTGTTTACTTTTCTTGTAAAAGATCTCAAGTTTGTATTCTGAAATGCCTGGAGGTAGAGAGTATGCAGATTTTATTCGTGTTTTTGTGCTTTTTCAGTTCGCAAAAATTAGAAATTTTTCTTTGGCCGGTGATGACAATGTTTATTTTTAGAGTACAACATGACTGTTTCGAAGTATCTCCATTTTTGTACTACTTCGTTACTTTTATGTGGAAAATTCATATTATTGACGCTTTTAAATGAGGTTCATATAACAGACTGCGTTTATTCTGTTCGATGGCATGTTTGTAGGGTCAAATTTAATGAGTGTAATATTAGTTCTAATTAGCATCTTGTGTTTATTTATTTAAAAGTAGTAACCTTTTGTGAGTGTGTGAAGGACTTACCGTCACCCTTAAAAGCATCGCCTGTAAGATGCGTGTGTGCGGCAGTTGTACGGCCGCTCGTGTAGTCATCTAAAGTAAGTGCGTTTGATCCGTAGTTCTTCATGGATTTACAACATATGAACAAGATTCTAGTACATGACTAGTTTATTTGTTTCGACGGGTGGGATTCTTTCCGGTCTCAGGTATTACCGCCGGAGATTTAAAGAAATGTTTCCAGAAGTCGTGATGAATATACTTGAGGATTTTGAGTTTCTTCTGTGTCAAATAATTTAACTTAGTAAGTGGTTAAATTCGGCATAGAGGAGGGGATTGTTTTTAAGTCGGATTGTCTACAGCTGTATGTGAAATTAATTAGTAGGTTATCATTTTACCTAGCTTTTGGAATCTAAATACCATTAAAGCGTCCTTGAAAGATGCAATTACTTCATTATAGTAATTATGAGAGCAACCCTCCTAGAATAGCACCTGTGTAGTGTTGTCGCGTGTAAATTTAGGAATTGTATCAGTATTGGTCTAGTTGGCGCTGCTGGTGATCTACGTGAACTATTCCTCATGTTAGTGTGTGTAGTTTACGAGCAGCGCCGACGACTGCTGCTAATGAAGGTGATGTGCAACGGCGCTCGCATTCCCCCTCCAGCAGGTACCGGGAGGGAGGAGTTTCTGTGTCGCTGTATATTGTTAACATGTGATGTAAACTGGTCGTGATTGCCTCGTCTAGACTTGAGCAGGATTGTGTTTCCGTCAGTGTCGTTAGGGTGACGATTAGGAAATGTCGCTCGTGCTCTGTATTATCTTTTATAACCAGTTCAGTTTAAGTCTAATTATTTGTGAGAAAACCGTGACGCGTAATTAAAAAGTGTTCCCTTTTGTTAGTGCAGTGCATGACAGTGAGCCCGTTCTCTGCAACAGATGCGAGCCACAAAGGTCGTGCTATCACATCACGGTGCTTCGCTGATGGATGGCCTAATAATTCAGAGTTTATTAGGGACTCTCGCTGTGATTTTTGTGCTCATCTCTGAAACTGTGTCATAGTCTTCTCTGTTGTGCAGGAATGCACCCTGGCTGTGGCACTGCTGCTTCAGTGTTTCATTTCTCTCTGTCGCTATTCTTTTTTCTGTACCATTCCTAGTTTGGGAATTCGATTTTTGAACTGTAATGTAGGTACTTCGTGATTTTGTTTTTTCATTGCTTAATTGTATTCTGCCACCATTTGGGATATGATGTCACAGTTTTCTTGAGTTTTAATGCAATGCGTACCTTAGTACTTCAAAATTTGACTGCTACTCAGTTTCTATGTTGTGTAGTGTGTAGGCTGTTGAAAAAAAGCTGCGTATTCTTGGTCTGGGTGCCTTTTCAGTTTCCAAAAGGCTTATGATTATTCAGCTCATTTTGAAGCAATTACTCAGTAACTCAGTATTTGTTTGCATGTCTGAAGGAAATTAGCGTTTCATACAAATGTCTGCGTTAGAGTTACTGATACTTGTTCCAGGGGTTATTTATACATTTTTTTGCTCATGCTTCTTTAGTGCGTATTATATGTGTGATTGATATAATTCCTTAATTTTTTTACTTTAATTTCATTTTGCTTCTCTTTTCACTTTATTTGTTTGAGATATGCCTCTTTCCTTCTCCCTATGCCAGAATCGTGGAAACTTACTGCTAAAACTAAATTTAATACACTATGTGGTTGGGAAGTAGTTTAAAATTGTTTGCTTATTGCAAAATGAACTGTCAAGGTACAGCAACCACCTTTAAGTTATCACGACTATGATTTCTTGTGGTAAAACTACATTATTACATCCGAACAAAATTAAAGATTTTGTCCTGGAAGCTTTTTTCTAGAACTTCAACCGTGGCGACGTAGCGAAGTCTTCAGTTGTTTTCATGACAGCTGACATTCCTTCGTCAAACTTTGGTCAAGTCAACACTAGAGAAATGCTTAGTTACATGAATTTTCACTAAGTGAACGCATCAAGGGGAGATTTTTAATTATTAGTCTGCCAATTAAATAATGACCTACATCGACAGTATATACATTTTTAAACGATATTGTTAATAGGTAATGTCTATGCCGTGAAATAGGATATGATAAAACTGGTCCATACGTATCACCAAGAAATTTGTATACACTTCTCACGATAAAATGGTTCACACTGATATTTCGTTGACTGAAGTGATATCTGTTATTTGTGAGAGGAAGCGCGGAGCATCATAGTATGAGCATAGCTTTTAATTAAATGTATGTGTTGAGCCTGTGCTTCATGTAAAAATGCAGAGGAATCAACTGGAAGACAAGCTTTGTGCATCGCACCACCTGTTTCGGAATGCAGAGGAGTTTGAGGCATTTTATTTTTGCAGTGCTGATGCAGCGAGAACTGAAGTATGGGCGGAGTTGAGGCACCGGGGGAGCCTCTGAGCAATTAGCAGGATGGGTGCATTGGCGCCTCCTCAGGGACGCCCCTTCGAACTTTGCTCGCAGCGTGGCTCCAGGCCTTCTCTCTTACAAATTAAAACCAATTTACCTGAGGTGTGCCTCGCTCTCAACTCCCTGAACATGGTCTTCACTGTTTTGGAGAGTGCGCAATGCACGACTTCCGTCTTTGTTGTTTTGCCTCATCCTGTGTGAGCGACCTTCACTCTCCCAACATCACGTTTTCTACTCTCACGCTGCACAGATAGTGCATAGTGCTGCTGTATAGTCTGGTATTTCCTCTCGTCATTTATTTCTACACTCTTCGGTATTTTGCTCATCATTCATAGTCATGTCATACCTGTTGAAGACTTCTACTGTCCTGTAATTACTGTGTGATATCTTTTGTCATGAATGCTTATTTCGTCCATACTGCATTGTGTTATCTCCGATTTGTTAATCTATTAACGTAACTGAAATGGCTTCCCTCTCCTCAGAGTCTGATACATTTACCGTTGGATTAGCGTGTCTTCTCGAGTATTGAAGAACTATTCTCAGGTATTAAAGATTAGGAGCCATATTCATGTGCTCCTAAGTCCCAGAAAGTGTGCAAAGTTTCTTGTATTTCCATGTAAATAATTGCATCACTCGAAGAAATTGAGAGCATGAAGGTTTCACGCGCTAGATGCAACATTCATTTCATTTTTGGAGGCAAGATTCGCCAATGATGAATTCGTAGATCTTCGCTAATTACTGAAATAATTTCTCGTAGCAACCATCACAAATAAACTTTTTTCCACGCCCACACATACTTCTCAACGGTGTTAGCATTGAGCTTGTGCACAAGTTTTTATTTTTAACTTGCTACAATCTATAATAGTAAGATGTAAATCAAAGTATGTGTTATTTATTTTCCTGAGTTGCAGTGCATAGGAAGATTTGATTAGATAAATTTACCCTTGCCAAAGATTGGAGTTGTGTTAAGGCCGTTCTCAGTGCTGAGGAGAATTGTCGCTTTTAACTCAAGGCCGTACATGAGCGCACGATTACAACAGTCTCTTCAGTCAGCGCAATAGAGGCTTTGCTGCTTGCTTTACTGCCTCTGCACTGCGCGAGGCTGCTCTCTCTCGACATTACCTTCATGTTTCTAATGTTCGCTCACGTAATGTCCCTTTTAGGAGTGTCTTTATGCTCTTATAGTACTTGTTGGGTGTTCAAATAAATACACATCGCGTTACTTTCTTTGCGTACGTCTGATTTATGTATGTTTATCCTCCCCATATTCCATTATTAAGTTGAATTGCGAGTTGGGATTTTTTCGAAACAGTAACACCGCCGTACTATGAGGTTCAATCTTTCGAAAAATAGGCTGAAGTGGTAGCTTGGAGATAGCACATTATTTGCCACGTCTATAGAATGTGACTTCACAATGCAAATGACAAAAATAAAGTCGTCGGTTGTTCAGTTGGAACGAGTATGGAGTGTCTTCTCTGTACGTACATTTTTATTGAGGGGACTGTTCTATAATTTAAGTATTAGCAAGTAATATTTTCTTCTAACATTGGTCATGTAAAAATATTAAACTAAGATCATCAATTTGCTTTTGACATAAGACACAAGACATACAAAATTTGACCGGTCGTCACTTGGCACATACGGGAACGCCTAGTCTCAACATCAGCTATTTCTTAAGCTTTGTGCAGTTGGAAAGTTTTGGTTTGGACGATTATTATTTTTAAGTATGTATATTTTATTAATTAAAGACGAATTTAGGTTTATGGGATCTAATTACCTTGAAAATTTTCTATTTCATCGTCAGCTATGCTATCAACAACCAAGCTGTCAATGCTGATCGTAGATGCGAGATAGCATAGCAGATTTTTCTACTTCTAAGTAATGAGAGTTACGATCAAAAACATCATCTTTTGTTCATCTCGCCACGCTCTCGACGCTGAAATGCATTGTCAGTTTTGACAGACTTCGTTTTTTTTTAATTCATCAGAACAAGTGACGAATCAACGTGTTTATCACTGTATTAACGTGTTACTCGTAAGTCTTCTTTCTGTTCAGCCCATCCTTGTACTGGGCGCAGATACACTGGACTGTTATTGATTCCTTCGAAGTGGTTTTGGTGTCGGTTGTCTTATGTATAGGATATGGCAACATAACTTCCTTTTTTCAGAGCGCTTTGCTTTGAAAAAATGAAGTTATGTTGCCGCATCCTTCATTTGGGAAGGATTTACTTCAATGGCCGACTTATGGTTTTGTGTTAGGCTCGATGCTAAAAACATTTAATTTTAGTGTTGCTATATAAATATGCATTCTGTCCTCGTTTCACTGTCTAGAAAATCTTCATTGTGCATTATGTGTTGGGAAATCGTAAACAATATAATGCGGATAAACTTTTAAATTACGACAGCTTTCAAACTAGAAAATGTTTTTTGTTCAAGCGTGCCAGATTCCTATAAGTCGAGTGGCCTTCAAGGTAGTTGTCTTTTGAATATAGTGCGTATGAATATGACTTTCTTCCTCCAACTTTAGACCTTCTTCTCACTTTGCGACTGTTTTCCGGTCGGTATCCTTTGCTAAGTTCGAGCTTTACGTGTGTTGTTGGGGAACTTGAACCCCAGATTGCCAACGTTTCTATTCTTTTCGTTGACGCTGAAATGTAACCCACTCGGCTGCATCTGACTACAAAAGCTGTACTTGCTTTGCTCAACAGTGAACACTGTGTTAGCTTGAGGCTCAACTACGTCTGTCTAAATTTACTTGGTTTACTAGCATCGTGAAAGCCTGCGTTTAGCATCTTGCTAATTATGTTCGTTCATCTCATTTTTTCATCGCCGTAGCTGTGAATAGTGCGGGAAGGCATCCTGAGCTCTTTACATGGAGGCCTGGTAATGGTGTCTGCCCTCGTCAGCATACCTTGGGGAACCACTGTTTCTCAGTGGCAGCTGTGGCTACCCATTGTAGAATTAGTGGAACTTATGCCTGTAGTTTCAGTTCTGTAATTTAGTGGATACTGTTTTTCATTCGCTACCTCTCACACGGAAGAGGCCTGTCAACTAACCTCATGTTCGAATCTTGTTAGGTAATTTACAATAATCTTAGTAAATTACCGAATCTTGTTTTTACCAAATTTTGCATCTCAAATTTTCTCTGCTACTTTTGAAACCCTGTTTGAGTGCCGGCAAATCTCTTTGTGACAATATTCTAACAGCTCATTAAAAAATGTGCATTTTTGTTATTTAATTTTGCTCACTTTAGAGTCTCTGATGTGTATTGTACCAAAATAATTTCTTGTGTGGTGTTACGTAGCATTACAGGTTGCTGATGATACATGTGTTTTCATAATATTTATGTTTCCCAGTGCAATGGAAGTCGCAAGACTAAATTTCATGTTTTTGCGCAGGTTCTAGATTAGTTTTCTAATTACTTCAGAAGCACAGATGATTTGTCAACACGTACTCAGCTTTTTTTGCTTATTATTATAAAGTGTAGTGGAGTTTCTCTACTTTCAAAGGCCGAAATTTTGCTCACTAGTGAAATGTTACCTCCATATATTTGAAGGAACTGATAATACAGTTTTACCCCTTTCATCAACCAATGGGTAGTGCTTCATTTCAACGCGATGCTGTATTCCCGTTGATGATGAGTAGGCCCTCCTGGAGCTGCTACATGAGTCATCCCACGCAAGAGGCGTTTCAAATTTGTTGAGCCCGTCATCCGTCCTGCGGCCCTTCAATAATCCCAGTAAATTACCAGAAGTGATACGCTCAACTTTTTAACACGAGGTCCGCCACTGCGTGGTACTTGCTGCTTGCATCACGCGGCCACAAGTGAAGAAGTTAATCTATTCATAAGAAATATTGCCAGTATTATAGATTTAGTACCAAATAAAATCTCTGTGTCTGGTGTTTAGTGTATCAAAAGTGTGAAATAAGTGTTTTTGTTAGCATAGTTTTTCAAAGCCAGTTTCTATTCGTTATTTAGTGAAGTGTTAAGTGTCGCTTTTTCTTAACATATCTGGAGATATAAGTGCAGATTGTAAATCACGTAAACCATGGAGGTGGCTTGTATATTTCGCCATGAAGAGTGCCAAGTATTTTTGTGATGACTGTCCTGGGCCCCGTGTGATGCGAATTCTCATCACACCAGTTCCAGGACTTGCGGTATCATCACTTCATTATGTTGAGCATCAAGTGCTGCCCTGCATCACCTTTTTCTGACCTCGCCGATTATCCAGCTCATTCTGAAGATATGCAACACAATGCGTGCGTGGACTTCACATCTCACCTCTGAATGGTCCCGAACCTCAGATGTTGAATTGCTTCAAGTGTACGAGTTCTGAATATCCAGTATCCAGTTACGTGCGGAGCTCCGCACGCTGACCTGCTGACTATGAATACCTACCT
>VCRD01001839.1:100810-111966 GCA_006783055.1 Trinorchestia longiramus
CACTCCAATGCCTCTCTAAGCTGCGTCATCCAGCAAACCTTTCATTACCTTCTCTCTGTCGAGCCTTCATGACTGATGTCCCGAGTCCGCCTGCCATCTGATCAACGTGTTGTGCTCACTACCTCACTCATTTTCCGTGCTCTTTCTCTAGTTCTAATTGAAAGGATTCCTTAGAAACAATATGCTGCTTTATAATGCAGGATTGTTTTCAAATACGTCAGGGTTTTTGTGGACGAAGATAACGGACTCTGAATCGTATTCTTGAGGCTGATGTCTTTAAATTTGTAAAGCAAGAAAGAATTTTAAAATTTAATTCAAAACTCATGCATAGCCGGCGTTTGTTCATTTCAGTTTGGCTGGAAGCCTAGAGCCTGATTCACTTCATTTCAAGATGCTTGACTGAAGTCAAAGTCGGATTCGGTTCATTCCAAGAAGCTTGGCTGGAGTCTGATACGGTTGATTCCAAGGAGCTTGGCTGCAGTAGGAGTCGGTTCATTTGAAGACGCTTAACTGGAGTCTGAGTTCTCATTGGAACACTGCTCTTAGACTCGGGCACTCAGGTCACCGCCTTAGCAGTCTCTATCCTGATAGTAATTCCTGCTCTGCTTTTGCTTTTATTAATACAAGATCTTTAGGCTCCAGCACAACCTCTTCTCTGGTTGGAATCTTAATTCACCCAATTCTTCGTGATTGTTTACTTCTTGGGTGAGGACAAGTTATGTGTGGTATATCTGATTGAAGTGTAGCCTTGGTCGCTGTGGAGTGTTTGTCCAGTCCTTGCGTAGAAGCAAGACAACAATGGAAGCACGGCAGTACGTGGCAAGTTAAAGGGTATCTTCTGTGTGTTGCCGCTACTTGCGATCTGTGTGTTGCGATAATATCGACGAATTTATCCCTCAGTGAAGATGCTACAAAAATTTGGTGGAATTCTGTGAAAGTTTAGCATTAATATTTTTTCGTGTTTTCAGTAAGAGAAAGACTTCTGTTCATTATTGACACGATTTTGTGAGCAATATATTTCTTTATTGTTTGATCTAAAAGTTTTTTAGTGCCTACGTATACGAGCTCGTCTATTCGCACTCAAAAATTTTATCTTTTTTTCTACTGCTTATCTCCCCTTGTGTTCAAGCGTCATACTTTTCCATCATTGCTTTGTAGTGTCCAACTTTTCCATTCTGTGAAAGGTTCCTCAAACGGATTTGTGTAACTGACTTCAGTTTTGTTTTACTTTCTACCGATTCCATTCATTGGACCAATTGCTTTCTTCTTTCAAAACATGGTTTTTGTGGACAGCCTGAGAGGGCCCCACCGAAATGTTGATATCAAATTTACTGATCGTCGCTATCGGAAATGCGTTCGTTTCGTTGAGAGGAGGCCGTCGCAGTAACAGTGTCTTCAGAACAACTTTATTGGCTTCTTCTATTCTTCTGCTCACCAAAGTTCACGAATTACATATTTTTTAAAAAAAATATTATTTTAAATCGGAGTTACGGTTTTCAACTCTTTCTGTAGTTCTTATAAAACAGTATCGATTCTTTGCATTAACTTATGTAAACTAAAGTTAAAAAAATAGAAATTAATGAGAAATAAACTATGTGTTAATACAAAAAATGTCAATTTATTTAATAAGATGTAATATAGGCTTGAGTGTAGCAACCACTAGCAGTTTAGCCCTGTGTGTGAGAAGCTGCTATACTTAAGCTAAAACCTTAACCTATGTCTTTATACATGGTTAATTCGCTATCAAGTTTAGGCAAGGATGTGAAAGATTTGCCTGGCCACTTTTGTTAAATCACTGCGCTGGCATCTTCTTTGAGAAGCTCTCAACTGCGAGCCTAATTTTCTTTGTTACATATTCCCGGACTATCATGAATCACGCCTAGGAAGTTTTGTGAAATTATTTATTTGTGTGATGGTATGATTATAACGTCACTGTGATGCATTGAATCGTAGAAATCATACCAACACCCTTTATTAATCATCTCTGAAAGATCTAAGCAGTTGAAGATTTACTTCGAGCATTCTCTTCAGTCACTCTATTTCCTTCCATATCCTCTTACAAAGAAGTCACTCTGCTTGTCTTCTCGTCTTCCCTCCAACTCCTCTGCCTACAATGATCACATGAAGCGAGGGGCGGGGAGCTGTTGCCGTTTGTAGGTGTCGTGTTGCCGTAATCGCGCCGTTATGATCGTCTCCACAGGAACTGAAGCTCTACCTTCCGCTAGCCTACACAATGCCGCTGTCCATCACAATCCTCGCCGACTTCACCGACGTTTCTGGCTGCCTACAAAACACCTTAAAGCAGCTGTTCTCAAACTGCAAGTGTAGTGCCGCAACTGTCTCCCAAGTGTGCCGAGGAATCCCTCGAAATAAGATAACCTCATTACCTTGTGTTTTCATGACCTGCTTTTGGCTTTATACACACGAACATAAATAGATTTAGCAACAGAGTGATAAGTTATACGCCCTCTTTCGGAGGACGTCCATACAATAAAGTTTGAGACTCACTGCGACGTTGCGTCGTGATGCTTCCTTGGGCTCACCATTTCCTGCAGGCGGTGAGTGTGTGTCTGGTATTTCGAAGGTTGTTGAGTTTACGCTATGCTGGACCAGGCCGGCTACTCTCGTCCATGTTATACTGAAAAATTTTGTTCCCGTGTACATTTTTCTTAGCAGTTATGTAGGTTTGTTATGTATTTTCTTCGTATCAGAAGTGTTAAGTAGCAACAATAGAAAATACTACTACGTATCATATTTCAATACCTTTCATAATTTCATGGATGTGTCGAAGACTTATCATTAGAAGATATTCTCGAACCACTGAGAAAAATTGGCCTGTCGTTCAAAGTATATTAAATTGTAGTATCATTCATAATGGATTCTCCTGAGTCCCGGTTCCTAGCAAATTGAGTCCATTCAAGATTATTGAATGCACAGAAATGTGGAAGACTGATAGCCGACTCTTAATATCGAGCCAGTAAGTGAGCCCTGCATGCGGACTTACATATTACTTGATCAGGTGTTTCTTTTTGAGCTGGTCTGTAGACCAGTCACGTTATTTATGTTGGGCGACGCAAAAGAGCTACAGTGCTCATGTTTACGTTCATTAGCCTCATTAGTCCGAGGTCTTTGTTCGCTTTTTGGCCTATTGTGCGCTCAGGGGAATATCGTGTGCGCAAACAGGGCGGCACCGGCGCCTCGTACTATGTCCTCTCTGCTTTATCCGCTTATTCCGCTCTCATGCACAACATTGACTTTTGTGCAGAAATCCATGCCTTTTCTTTTTCTCAGTTATTCGTGCTAAACTTCCGCTAGATAAAATTCCTGTTTTTGTCTAATTCATTCTACGCCCTTTAAGTTTGTCCGTCACAAAATGTCTTATCCATTAACTGTAATATTATTCATTACACATTCGTCTTCGAAATCCATCAAAGTAATTTCTCTGCATGAAAACGAGTGTAATTGTACGTGGGAAAGTACAATTGGTTCATCGCCTGTGATTAACTTCCTGCAGTGAACATTATGACTGCAATATGTTCTCATGGATGACCCGTATAATCTTGCGTTAACTTTTTAGTACTTGTACTCGTAGAATCGAATGATAAGTCCTGTTCTCTTTCTAGTCATTTAAGTTATCATCTTGTTATTGGAATTTCGAAGGAGTGAGTGAGTCAAATTATTAGAAATTTAGTCTCAAGAGTTTGAAATTCAGTTTTATGAAGAAAAGACTTATGATGAGCAGTTTCAACAGAGCCGTACAAAGTGTGAACCATTTTTTCCCATCCGTCGATTAAATGCATGTATTGTTGTATCTTAATGGACGTAGCTATGAATTTGAAGATCATGTACCTTGTTATTGATAATTTCATATTGGCTCAGTCATAATGACGTAAAAAATTTGTGCCTTCATGACGAAAAAACATTGATTTTACTTTTATTTTTTAACTCATCGTTGCACGTTTAGCTCTCAAAAATATATTTCCTCTTCAATATTTCTTTTGGAATTTAATTTGACTGGGGCTTATGTAACATGTTTTTGTATCTTTCAGACAGCTGCATGGACAATTATTGATATTTTGCTATTGGAATGGTTCTGTTTCCATGACCTCAGTCAAAAAGTAATTTCAAACTCACGTTTAGTGATCTCGTAGAGGGTTTGTTTCAGTCCAGGTACTCACATCTAATCCACAATCATAATTCTATGTGAACTTGAAAACACTTGAATTGAAGTTGTCAGGTCTGAAACATCTTATTCTTGGTCTGTTGATGTGACCGCGTCTGCTGCTTGGGTACTTGCGACTAAGCCACAATGATTATCGTTTGTGGGAGTCGAGGGCAGTTTTATGGCCGTGAGCCGCCATGGGGCCGATCATTGGCCTGCTGCTGCCCCTACTTTGTGGCCGATGTCGCTGCTTTACGACCGACTCTCATTGTTGGTCCGCTCTCTGCTCGTGCCCATTGTCCTCGTCCGTCCGCCGCTCATCTACGACGGAGCCTCTCCACACATTTCTTATTTTCTCTCATTGTTGAGTGTCCTGTTGACTTCTAGACGTTCGGCTTTGTTGACGGTAATCTTTTCTGTCTGTTTTGTCATATTCTTCTTTTCTATTGATTTTTTTTTAAGGTAAGCGTGTTGCGATTTAATCTCATTCGTTCTCCAGATTATTTATTGTCTGCCACCGATATATTGAAGTTCTTGGATGGCACTCACGTTATTTATGTCTCATCTTGATCCACCTCTCTGTTTCTCTCGTAATAGAAGCCTACGAACCATGCCACTAACCTCTAGCTTCTGTATCTTTGTTTCTGTTCTTCTTTTCACTTTACATTTTCGTCTCATTCAGATCCTTGCACTTGTAAATGCCGACGTGACGGCCTGTATTAACCGAGACGCTGAAATTTTGGGCGCTTGTTCCTTTACTTGAATATTTACAAAGTTTAACTGCCGTGATCGCCTTAATTAAGTAGGAATGGTTGTTNGGACGCTATATGACGTCCTTTGATGGACGGCGATAACCTCAAAGACCAGATTGAAGGCCACAGACTCAGCCCTCCCAATAAAATGTAACTGCTCATCATTCGCTCTTCGCTAACGCACGATCGACCACAGCAGAAGTCGAACAAAATTAAACGTAGATGCAAGCTCAGAACCACGAGTCTCAAATTGAAACCTGCACATGAGCAACGGATCATACAAGCGCACATTGTAAGCTAAAAAAAATACAAAGGATCACAACAAATATTCAGAATTTGAAAGGGAATGTAATGTAAAAAAAATTGTTCATGATGAACAATATAAAAAATAACTAGACCTTCATGAATAATTAAAAAAAAACTTCTGTTATTTTTTCATATTTCCCAATCTTCCAAGATCTACACAGAACCTAAAACTCGACAAGAAAAATAAGACGGGAAAGAAAAAATCACGTCATATAATGAGCACTTAGAGGACAGCATCAGTCCTTTTAAACCAGGACCAAACAAATGGCAGCGAGCTCATTTGCAATGCATCAAAAATAAGTAAAATTTTAGTGGCGTTAAAGCCGCTGGTTTCTCAATAACATTAACAAGTGAACTCGATACGAGCGAGGTCAACGCAAAGAGACGCATTCATTTTACTTCAAGTGGCGGAGTGGTGTCTCGGACTGGACGTAAGAGAGTAACAGTTTGCGCAGTTAAACTAATGACTGCTGGACAAGCAGCAACGCTAAATCACTTGAAATGAACAAATGGTAACAATGACTCATCTTTGTCGACTATTGGAAAGTCAATAGGAACTCACCTTTGCAGTCTACGTAGAATTCTGGAGTGGAACATATCAGTTATAAATAACAAATGAAAAGTACAAATACTTTTTTATATCACTTATAGAATGAGTAACTTTGATGAAACTTACTCATTAATCTAGAAACGTATGAACAAACGGGTATAGAAATAAACAAACTAAACATAAAACAAAACTTATGAAGCTTTACAAACAATAAACCACACTATCATCTCTGGTGGTAATCTTCAAGTGAATTCCATTTATAGTATTTTTTAGGAGAAATTTGAAAGGAGCATGGGATGGAAGCACACCACTAAACTCAAAGTCTAGATTATGTTCCGTAAAAGCGGTAGACGTCGATAACAGTAGCAGTACAAAGCGACGATGTTTACATATATTCATTTATTGTAGTAGCGAGTAAAATATTTCAAAAGCCCTGAAAAAGTAATGGAATCTATCTCGTTGACTGTAGTGAACGTGTAAGCTTACACATTTTCCTTATGATGTTCCAGTCATATGTAGTAAGGATCGCATTTACTTTCTATTTATTTTAGAATCGTCCTTACATTAAAAAACTATATAAACAAATATATGAAAAATGCACATATAAGTCCATTTTTTCAGATTGATATATAATAAAAAAAATCAACAATAACCGAGATACAGGTATGGTCATTAAATTATCGAGAAACTTACGACATTTTTCAATCTAAAAAGTTTTTCAGGTTGACTTTCTGTACCTCGGTCGCGTTTCATTTGCATCATCTAATCGAACCCACGCAGAATTATTATGGTAAAAAGATATTTTGGGTATAAGGAAGGAATCAATAGAATCACACTGATTAAAGTAACTTACTTGCGTAGGAGAGAGGATGGACGACTNCGCAGCATCGACGCAGCAATGATAGCCAATACAAACCACCCTCGGAACAGCCCAGGCATGTGCCCTGCCAAGCAATGTGAGTATCTTTTGAAGTGACCAGTCTTCGGCTTGGAATTTTCTTTAGCACAGCGGTGATGATCACGAGTCTTAGCACTGCACTTAGACTCTCGGGCAGTGAAGTCAAACCGTACGACTGACTGGCCAAGAAGCTTGTGTCGGCAGTCGGCCGGCTCATCGTATAGTGAGTGGCTCCCAAAGGAGGAGATAGTTTTGGTCTCTCCAGTTGGGGCCCCCATGATGGAGTAGTGTCCACCAAGGGTGAGGACACAACTCTCACGGGTGGGGCTGCCGGGGTGGTTTGAAGGCAGCGAGTAGGGGAACGCTCGCTGCAATCTGTGGAGTTAAGGGAACAAACACAACGCCACTTAATAAAAGGATGGTCAAGGAGTAAAGACATGCACCCTATTTTAGAGAAGACACCACCACCTTTTGACCTGGGCGTTGACAAACACGTTCTACTTACCGTGAAACGTGAGTACAAACCATAAGTTAGGAGACTACTCTTTTCCTATGTTGCGGACATCAGGTTTTCATTGTCAGCAGGTCAGCGTGCGGAGCTCCGCACGTAACTGGATACTGGATATTCAGAATTCGTACACTTGAAGCAGTTCAACATCTGAGGTTCGGGACCATTCAGAGTTGAGATGTGAAGTCTACGTACGCATTGTGTTGCATATCTTCAGAATGAGCTGGATAATCGGCGAGGTCAGAATAAGGTGATGCAGGGCAGCACTTGATGCTCAACATAATGAAGTGATGATACCGCAAGTCCTGGAACTGGTGTGATGAGAATTCGCATCACACGGGGCCCAGGACAGCCATCACAAAAATACTTGGCACTCTTCATGGCGAAATATACAAGCCACCTCCATGGTTTACTTGATTTACAATCTGCACTTATATCTCCAGATATGTTAAGAAAAAGCGACACTTAACACTTCACTAAATAACGAATAGAAACTGGCTTTGAAAAACTATGCTAACAAAAACACTTATTTCACACTTTTAATACACTAAACACCAGACACGGAGATTTTATTTGATACTAAATCTATAATACTGGCAATATTTCTTATGAATAGATTAACTTCTTCACTTGTGGCCGCGTGATGCAAGCAGCAAGTACCACGCAGTAGCGGACCTCGTGTTAAAAAGTTGAGCGTATCACTTCTGGTAATTTACTGGGATTATTGAAGGGCCGCAGGACGGATGATGGGCTCAACAAATTTGAAACGCCTCTTGCGTGGGATGACTCATGTAGCAGCTCCAGGAGGGCCTACTCATCATCAACGGGAATACAGCATCGCGTTGAAATGAAGCACTACCCATTGGTTGATGAAAGGAGTAAAACTGTATTATCAGTTCCTTCAAATATATGGAGGTAACATTTCACTAGTGAGCAAAATTTCGGCCTTTGAAAGTAGAGAAACTCCACTACATTTTATAGTAATAAGCAAAAAAAGCATGAGTACGTGTTGACAAATCATCTGTGCTTCTGAAGTAATTAGAAAACTAATCTAGAACCTGCGCAAAAACATGAAATTTAGTCTTGCGACTTCCATTGCACTGGGAAACATAAATTGTATGAAAACAAGAGTATCATCAGCAACCTGTAATGCTACGTAACACCACACAAGAAATTATTTTGGTACAATACACATCAGAGACTCTAAAGTGAGCAAAATTAAATAACTAAAATGCACATTTTTTAATGAGCTGTTAGAATATCGTCACAAAGAGATTTGCAGGCACTTAAACAGGGTTTCAAAAGTAGCAGAGAAAATTTGAGATGCAAAATTTGGTAAAAACAAGATTCGGTAATTTACTAAGATTATTGTAAATTACCTAACAAGATTCGAACATGAAGTTAGTTGACAGGCCTCTTCCGTGGGAGAGGTAGCGAATGAAAAACGGTATCCACTTAATTACAGAACTGAAACTACAGGCATAAGTTGCACTAATTCTACAATGGGTAGCCACAGCTGCCACTGAGAAACAGTGGTTCCCCAAGGTATGCTGACGAGGGCAGACACCATTACCAGGCCTCCAAGTAAAGAGCTCAGGATGCCTTCCCGCACTATTCACAGCTACGGCGCTGAAAAAATGCGATGAACGAACATAATTAGCAAGATGCTGAACGCAAGCTTTCACGATGCTAGTAAGCCAAGTAAATTTAGACAGACGTAGTTGAGCCTCAAGCTAACACAGTGTTCACTGTTGAGCAAAGCAAGTGCAGCTTTTGTAGTCAGATGCAGCCGAGTGGGTTACATTTCAGCGTCAACGAAAAGAATAGAAACGTTGGCAATCTGGGGTTCAAGNCACTCCAATGCCTCTCTAAGCTGCGTCATCCAGCAAACCTTTCATTACCTTCTCTCTGTCGAGCCTTCATGACTGATGTCCCGAGCCCGCCTGCCATCTGATCAACGTGTTGTGCTCACTACCTCACTCATTTTCCGTGCTCTTTCTCTAGTTGTAATTGAAAGGATTCCTTAGAAACAATATGCTGCTTTATTATGCAGGATTGTTTTCAAATACGTCAGGGTTTTTGTGGACGAGGATAACGGACTCTAAATCGTATTCTTGAGGCTGATATCTTTAAATTTGTAGAGCAAGAAAGAATTTTCAAATTTAATTCAAAACTCGTGCATAGCCGGCGTTTGTTCATTTCAGTTTGGCTGGAAGCCTAGAGCCTGATTCACTTCATTTCAAGATGCTTGACTGAAGTCAAAGTCGGATTCGGTTCATTCCAAGAAGCTTGGCTGGAGTCTGATACGGTTGATTCCAAGGAGCTTGGGTGCAGTAGGAGTCGGTTCATTTGAAGACGCTTAACTGGAGTCTGAGTTCTCATTGGAACACTGCTCTTGGACTCGGGCACTCAGGTCACCGCCTTAGCAGTCTCTATCCTGATAGTAATTCCTGCTCTGCTTTTGCTTCTATTAATGCAAGATCTTTAGGCTCCAGTACAACCCCTTCTCTGGTTGGGATCTTAATTCACCCAATTCTTCGTGATTGTTTACTTCTTGGGTGAGGACAAGTTATGTGTGGTATATCTGATTGAAGTGTAGCCTTGGTCGCTGTGGAGTGTTTGTCCAGTCCTTGCGTAGCAGCAAGACAACAATGGAAGCACGGCAGTACGTGGCAAGTTAAAGTGTGTCTTCCGTGTGTTGCCGCTATTTGCGATCTGTGTTTTGCGATAATATCGACGAATTTATCCCTTAGTGAAGATGGTACTAAAATTTGGTGGAACTCTGTGAAAGTTTGGCATTAATATTTGTTCGTGTTTTCAGTAGGAAAAAGACTTCTGTTCATTATTGACACGATTTTGTGAGCAATATATTTCTTTGTTGTTTGATCTAAAAGTGTTTTAGTGCCTACGTATACGAGCTCGTCTATTCGCACTCAAAAATTTTATCTTTTTTTTCTGCTGCTTATCTCCCCTTGTGTTCAAGTGCATACTTTTCCATCATTGCTTTGTAGTGTTCAACTTTTCCATTCTGTGAAAGGTTCCTCAAACGGATTTGTGTAGCTGACTTCAGTTTTGTTTTACTTTCTACCGATTCCATTCATTGGACCAATTGCTTTCTTCTTTCAAAACACGAGTTTTGTGGACAACCTGAGAGGGCCCAACCGAAATGTTGATATCAAATTTACTGATCGTCGCTATCGGAAATGCGTTCGTTTCGTTGAGAGGAGGCCGTCGCAGTAACAGTGTCTTCAGAACAACTTTATTGGCTTCTTCTATTCTTCTGCTCACCAAACTTCACGAATTACATATTTAAAAAAAAAAATATTTTAAATCAGAATTATGGCTTTCAACTCGTTCTGTAGTTCTTATAAAACAGTAAAGATTCTTTGAATTAACTTATGTAAACTATAGTTAAAGAAATAGAAATTAATGAGAAATAAACTATGTGTTAATACAAAAAATGTCAATTTATTTGATAAGATGTAATATAGGTTTGAGTGTTGCAACTACTAGCAGTTTAGCCCTGTGTGTGAGAAGCTGCTAAAACCTTAAGCAATCACTACCTATGTCTTTATGCATAGTTAATTCGCTATCAAGTTTAGGCAAGGATGTGAAAGATTTGCCTGGCCACTTTTGTTAAATCACTGCGCTGGCATCTTCTTTGAGAAGCTCTCAACTGCGAGCCTAATTTTTTTTGTAACATATTCCTGGACTATCATGAATCACGCCTAGGAAGTTTTGTGAAATTATTAATTTTTTGTGATGGTATGATTACATCACTGTGATGCATTCAGTCGTAGAAATCATACCAACACCCTTTATTAATCATCTAAAAGATCTAAGCAGTTGAAGATTTACTTCGAGCATTCTCTTCAGTCACTCTATTTCCTTCCATATCCTCTTACAAGGAAGTCACTCTGCTTGTCTTCTCGTCTTCCCTCCAACTCCTCTGCCTACAATGATCACATGAAGCGAGGGGC
>VCRD01001840.1:0-57441 GCA_006783055.1 Trinorchestia longiramus
CCTCATTCTATTCTATTCTATTCTAAATGCATACAAGGTACAGCCCCACAAAGCTGCTGCAGATGCAGTCTGTCACTGTCGTGACTTAAGACTGTAGATTCTGTACATTCATAGTGGTGCTGTTCTGTAAGTAACAATACATGTATTGGAAACGGATTTATTTTGCATTGCATTTTAACTATCCGTTTGAGTTACGTTAATTTTCATTGCTCAGCGTTTAGAATATAAATTCAAACTTTAAATGATAAGATGTACGTCGTCTCCTCAATGTGGTTTACATGAAGAGAATTAAAAAACTTGAAACAATATTCTTCAAGAATTCTACTATTTTGTTTTTCCTCTCTTTGCTTGCTTATGATATTATATCAAGATCATTCTATTCGCTGTATGAAAATAGTTACAACCTTGTAAAGAAAAGAAACAACCGAATAATTATCGAAGTAATTATCCGACCCAAGAATGGGCCAGAAGGTTCGTTCCTATAGCCTCATTCTATTCTATTCTATTCTACTTGTATTTGCCGTTATTATCACTCGACTTTTTACTTTTTCTGCTCCTGATTGAAAGTATGTTTTTTGTTATCTCACAGCATTGTCTTTTATATAATATCAATGAATGATACAATGGAGAAATTTTCCACAGAACTCTTAACAAAAATGCAGGTGCCAGCTGAAATTCAACGCTATTATTCATTATTTTTACGAGTAAAGGCTGAAATATATCCTTTTTCACTTGTATCTACAGAAAGTCATTTGTGAGGAGATAACTTTAAAAAATTATATCTCATCAGATATTTTAACACATCTGCTTCTAAGTTAGCAAAAGAGAACTCTATATCTATGTAGAGAGAACATTTTTCTTAAAACGCTTTGAGTTTGAAGCTTTGATTCAAATTTAGCGCCACCTGCAGTTAAGGCCTTTGTTAGGCCTTTATTTCCTTCTAAAACACATACAACAGGCTGGCATGCCAGAGTTTTTTTTCCCATGTTCTAGGCTCCTCTGAGATAATTCCTCGCAAGCATCCCCTCAGTCATTCTATGCGAACGAACCTGCTTAAAACGGGCATAACTGGAAGAGCCAGCTTGTCATAAACACACCCTCATTATTGGCAGGTGGTCACACTCTAATCCAGATGACTGACTGTTCAAAGTCAAAGTCTCTTGTTCCATACGTGCACTAGAAAATTTATCATTGCATCCACAACAATCATATTGCCTTCTTCATCCAGAAACTCATGCCGGAGTCTTTTTCATCACACCTGACATTCGAATGCTTCTCTCCATACTGCTTACAAACTACGTACAGCCATAAAGCTCTATCGCTCGTACTCATATTTACTACATTCTAAGACCAGATAGTCAATTATTTCCTGTACTCTGTCACACTGCATGCATAAACTGTTATTCCCCTCATTCCAACTCCATGTCAAGCATTTCACGTTTCCGTGTTTTTCAGAAAAAACTCGTGGGGAGAGAGAGCCATTGAGAAAAATTATATTTTTTGCATGAATCTTTCGTGTTTGAATGCTCTTAACTTTAACACCATTTTCCAGTTTCGAATTCTTTCAGTTTGCAAAACCTTCAATGAAATCAAACTTCATGTTTGCAAAAGTTTTTAACTTTAGTGTTTTATTGATAGAATATCTTCCCACTCCCAAACTTTGCTAAATTTCTCTATTTTAAAATTCTTATTAATCAGTTCCTTCGTATTCATAATGTTGTATTTGCAGATGTTGTTGGACTTATGCTTTTTGTTTCAAAGTTTAGGAATCGAGGAAAAAATTTGAATTAGTTCAAAAAATTTCTTTCGGAAGAACTTCTGCATTTGGAGCTTCGTTGAAATTTCCAGACTCCTCTGCTGAATGCGCGTGAATAAATATTTAGACTCATTGTTAACTCTTCATCGCCTTGAAGTATTCCGCTGTACCGGTCGCTTCCGATTGGTAAAACTGCTGCGGTGGAAACTCATCGAGTGTTTCAAACACAAATTCACTGCACGAACACTGACCAGCATCAGCCTCGAGTACAGAGACAGCAGTGGAGCTCACCTCTCCATACAATACGAACGTGATTCACAATTACAGGCCTACGCTCGCAAGTTGTTTGAACGAACTTGACCGTTTTTATCGTTATTTCATTTTTTGCATTAAATTGACAGCATTTAATTTCACCGTGAATAACTCAAACGTATTCACTTGTGTGTTTGGAAACTTCACGTTAACTCGAGAAAGGTAAAAAACACATTTTTCGATTACAAATTGATTATATTTGTAGCAGAGCGCAGATTCTGTAGTAGTAGCCTGACTTATAACATCGGAGCTTGTATGGAACTGTGAGAACGTCAAAAATGGTATCTAATATAAATTTAGGGAGCCTAGCTACATTATTGATATTTTCTGAGATCAAACTATTTAAACAGGATAAATAGAAGGAATTAATGCTCCACAGTATCTGGAAACATAAATGGTAAATTTCCTTACCAACACTCGCTCTTCAAGGTCCTTGGGAAGGACCATCGAAAAAACTCTAGGCATTTCTCCCATTACACTCAAGTATTTCCTGCACAAACTGAATATTACGAAATATTGCTAACCCACAAGTAAGCATGATACGCAGCAGTAGCTCTTACAAACGTAGCTATTAAAAAAGATACTTTGAGACAGATTCATTATACGTTCCCGCCGTTTTTATTCATATTTATCGTAAGATGTTTGCAAGTGATGGTAAGAAGACACACAACAGGTGCACAGTGAGAGTACAGACAAGATCACGACTGTCAACTGACAACATCAACTGCACGTGCAGAACAATGATTGAAGATGACTCTACAGGTGCCTCGCTGTGCTGCCGGTCCATTCCAAAAGTGATAACTTGCCGGCATTTCTTCCACGCTGACCACGAACAACAAGTAGAACACACAGGACATTGGATGGCCGATACCTTACGCTGTGGAAAGAAAAGAACGCTATATAAATATTTGTAAGCCATGAGTTAAGTTGTAAGGCGATAGGGTATGATGAAAGTGAGAGGGATATCGCAGTGAGATGTCGAATGCGTTCGTCAAAAGTATGCGTCAAATTAACTTAACAGAAATAAACTTAAATAGCTCTTCTATATTTAATACTGTTCAATTGTTAGATTTTGGCTGCATATTTTTGCTGCCATAAGTACTATAATTTCGATTTCTTAACGAAAAAGTGATGTTCTTAAGTAAATGGTATATTGATATGAATATTTGGCGTCATATCGATGAACAAAAACTTGTTTAACATAATCATAAACGAATTTAATTAAACCAATTGGAATGAAAGAAACTTAAACATAATTCAACTTAATAAAGGAACTCAACCATAATTGATCAATTGAGCAAACAGAATTATACTTAAAAATAACGTTAGGAACACTAAAGTGGTAACGTAGATGTAAAAAAACAGAAGAACTACCTCCCAAATGAGAGCAAAAATTTGATCATAACAAAAATCTTTGCTGTTGCTCGATTAAAGAGGGAAAATTAGCAACTAAGGCCGTCCAAACTGCCAGTCGCTGGAGCGCGGCTCATTGGAGCTTGGCGAGCGTCTAAGAAAGCAACGTAGGGTGCGGTGCCGCTATGAGGCTGTGAGACTACGCAGCGAATGCAACTCAGAGAGATATGGTCGCCGTTCATTGTGTGGACAACGAAAGAAAAAAAAGAGTCTGATTCATGAATACAAACTTAAATTGGGCACACTTCAGAAAATAAAATGAATCAGTCTTTACAAATGTACGTCCAAAACGACAGGGAAGAATGAGAGATACTCGTAAAAGCGAAGGTGGGAATGAAAAATGTGTAAAAGCACCGGTAAAGAGTACAAGAAGAGAAATCACACTGTAGCTGTTGCGGTGAAGGAGCTGAGAACAGGCTCCTCCACCTTACCTTCCGCGGGCGGTCCTTCCTCTCCTGCAGGTGCTGCTGGTTCTCCTTCTGCAGGGGGTGCTTCAGAGGGAGCAGCCTCAGGAGCGGCCTCAGCCCCTTCAGCAGGAGCACTCCCAGCAGGCGCAGCTTCTGCAGGAACTTCCTCTGCAGGAGCTGCGTCTGCCGGAGGCTCCGTAGCTTCAGCAGGAGCTGGCTCCTGAGGTGCTGCCTCTGGGGCACTTTCCCCTTCAGTCTTTGGTGCACCTGACGATGCAGCGCGCAAAATAAGGCAAAATGCGTCATCACAAAGTCATTGAGCCTTCGGCTAGCTTTATTTTTCAAAACAAGACACTGACGAGACATAATAAGGATGACACATCACCAGGAAGACGTGGCACAAACAAATTTTTAGATAAAGATACAATAAATTAACAGATTAGTAAACCTGAAAGAAAATAATCGATTAGAAGACTTAAAATAAGGGTAAGAATCGCAATATCGCACAGCTCGATTCTTAGAGACCGCCAAAACTCGCTTAGAAAATCCCGATGAGTACAATTAATAATTACCTGACTGTCATGTTTAAAGAGTCCAGCACCAGAAGTGGGACCCAGATTAGAATAAAATGCTATATGTCGAAACAATTAGATATTCAGTAGCATACTTCAACGGCTTCGACAACAAAATAATACAGAAGAGACAGATTCTGTTTAATCTTAAAATAATTGAGTTGATGGCGTAGACTCCAGAGAAGAGAATAGCGTTAGCGAACAAGTTGTGAAGAAGAATAGGAAGCAAAGCAACCGCACTCTGCCACTCAACGTACCTTCTGCCTCTCCGGCTTCTCCCTCTCCCTGAAATAAAATAAGAGAAAGAGATTACATGCAAGTCAAAAGAGATTGTCTAAAACAGAAAAACTAACCTTTCTTCAGGATCCACCAAAAACTCAAAACAAATGAAATACGTCATGCTCTGGATACACTATTATAGGACAAAAGAGTAACATGATTCAGAGTACTTCTCTCGGGACACACGTGAATATGAAAGCTCACCTTGATCCCAGTCACATAAGAATTAAAAATCAAAAATAATACACTAGACCAAGGAGCTTATACACCATTTTTATCAATAAGTGGCCGGACTCACAAACCTCTGAACTATCTGAGCTACATAGAACAGTTAAAGGAAGAACTACATTTGAAACACTCGACCTTAAACACTGATTGAAATTGAATAGGGAATGAAAAGCTTTAGATTGTATACTGGTGGGTTCTATCAAATAGTAAATAAAATCGTGATAGTTCAATATTGGAGGGTACTTTATTTCCCTTAGCAAGCACAATCATTTAGTGAAGCACATTATAAAGCAGGTGTAACGAATTAAAATCTACAAATAAACGCTGAATTGAGATATTTCAAAATACCTTTGGTAAAAATATTGTTTAATATTGTTTTGTGTTATATTTTTTGGTAAATTTTGTTTTGTTGTTTTATTGTTTGTTTTACTGTTGGAATTATTGTGGTGATTATTAATTCGATCAAAAGCATTCACTTATGAACGGGCTCCTGAATTAATTTTAGAATACAAATAAAGCTGTTACTTACGAGTTGCAGATTGAAGCTAAATAAGTGTATTATCCTCAAGAAAAATTTAAAACAGATATTGATACTCCCTTTCGAGTGTTGTGGGAACATTTTAGATTTAAAAACTTGATATACATTCATTGAAAATCTAATCTAAAGAGGAACCATAATGACCAATATGGAATACTGTTGGCTGAAACGGTATATTGCTTATTATTTTCAAACTCTTTCGTGTATCAAAATACATTCAATCTAAACTTCTATTTCGCTCCAATATGAGACCAAAATCTGAAAATGTTTCCGACCGACTACAAGAAGCACCGTTGTTTCTTCTGCATGTACGTAGGACTTTTTTCTGCCTAATTTTTATTAATACTATGCATTTTAAAGATTGCAGTATGAGGCACGAAATGCAGTTTTTCATATCTGGCGTACAAAATTTTCAGCTCGTTTCCTAAATTCAATAAGAAAGAAAACGTAATGTTTTGTACAAAGTCGAAAAAAACGATAATAATACTTGTTTTCATTTATCGCTCGGTAACAGCTTTACTTGCGTTCCTATGACTGAGATCAAGAGCGTCTTCCAATCTCTGACACAATAAGAGATTTCTGTTCTAAACACACAGTAAATAATCTCTACAGTCAGCGTCTCAACGATAGTTGTCATTACTCATCTCGCTCACGAAGCAAAAGCCCCCACTCTTTCAACTTATGATTGGAGTTTGGTAATGTAAGTGAGATTGAGGGTAAATTTAAATCTCTTGAAGCATATCTATCCAACGGTAATTTATTTGAGATTTATTGTGAAGTATTTTTACATTCATATCCATTGCTTTAAAAATGTACTGTAGATATATACAATACAAAGTTTCTGATTGGTGCCTATTCAAATGTCAGCAAAGTCCAATCAAACCAAGTTGAAGAATGAGAAAGCTATATCTTGCCTCGAAGCAAAAGAGAGCTCACTTGGAAAAAATCGTTTTCTTGCGTACGATGTGAAAACGCAAGTAAAAACCGTTTTGTATTCTCACCAAAAATCTAGAAATTAAGGGGATTTTAAGATAATTGAACGTTTTCTCGTAAGTTCCTGATGGTCCTGCTCAGAAACCATGCACACAAGAAAGCGACTATTGTTAACATGTGACGGGAAATCAGATGGTTGAAATGAAGTCAAATATATAGGAATGAAGGGGAATGATATGATACTGACAATGAATTGATGTACCAAATTAAACTGAAAATTCTGATGACCGTTTTGTTTTCGAATAAAATTGATAGATGAGCCTATCAGTCATAAGACATTTTTTTCTACATATGCGTAATTAACTTTTTAAGATAAAGATCTAGAAAAGTACTTTTCACTCCATAATATGTAGGTGATGGCATTGTAAAATAGCTCATAATCTAATGCATAGCTCAATGAATAACTTGATTCAATTATTCAACAGTTCAGGACACATTCTTTTAGATTATTTGTTCCTTTTGATATTGCTGGACAATACTAGTCGAATGTAAAATGACTAGAACTATAAAATAATAGCTAAGAACACTTTCGAGATTATTTTTTCAATAAAATATGTATGGAAACCGTTTTCATCGGCTAACAGGAAAGTAAAAATTACACAGTAACCGTGTTTTCTGATAATAAAAATAAAAATTATTTTAATTTAACAAAAATATGTTCCATTAGTTCGTCAGGTCGCGTCCAAGAATTGTGCTCAACAAACGATTTCTTGAGAGGCCAATATCATGCGAAGCGCAGTACGTATGATTTTATTTCCAATAACTCATGCAGAAATTAAATTCAAGCCTTCTAAACCCTTCATTATGTGTACATTAAGTACCACGCAGGAATTTCTAAGGGAGTTTCTTGAATAATTTCACTTCAAGTCGATTTGTGTAAATTGTTAGTGAAATCCATTTTCTAGATGAATGAGATGAATGAATTTCAAGTCTGAATTAATCAAAGTAAGTCGAGTCAACTTGAGTAAATCGTCCGCTATGACACTCTATAACAAATGGACGAACTCACCGCGCCGCCTTCTTCTCCTTCCTGAGGAAAATAAAAAGAAATAACATTGTTAGAACACCAGCTAGGGTTGAGCAAAGCAAAGACTCAAAAAACAGAAAACAGATGAGACTGTGATCAGTTGAAACCAAGGAAGAGCATCCAAGAAGTGATGGAATAAGTTACAGAAGGCTGCACTGGAAATATCAAAGATAGAATCGAGTAGTTGAGAGTAGAGAGTACCAAGAAGCTGATGATAAGATGAAGAACAGGACATGGAAAGGTATACACATAGAGTGAGTTGAAGGAACAAACTAAAATTAAATGGCAACAAGCCACCACAGAGTTACTGATAGAAGGAAAGGTAGGGAAGAACATGGCATTATACTTGTTCCTAAATGCACCGCAATTATTTCATTTCTAATGAAACATTCGTTAGGCGAATGTTACTTCATAGTTCTCTCAATAGTCACAATGCAGGTGCAAGTGGTAGAAGCACGCACGCAATGTTTCACAAATTCTTACATAACAGTTGCGTTCCAATCATCATTTCAAAAAACAGTAGATACACACAGTATTTCAAAACGCATTTTCAAAAACGTACACAATCACAATAATGAAATAAATGGAAAAATTTCAAAGAAAATAAATTAATTTATTTTAGTGCTCCACGGCATAGTGCAACGTTCTCCTCAGAACATGGTTCGTGTTGTCAGGAGACGACGGGTAATCTGGCGAGGTGTTAGTCCGATGCGAAGGTCAAGTAGAACAAGTGCTTGTTCACGAGAAATGTAAGGGCCAGAGTAAATAAGAAGATCCGTTCTCCATGTTAGTTGAGAAATACGAACTTAGTTATACTCGAGCCGAAAGGAAAATCTGCTTGATGGATCGGCTGTGGGTTTTCCAGGCAAGAGCATTTTTTGTGGGAAAGCGAATGAAAACAGACATGAAGGAGGAGTTGAACTAAGATACCATATAATCTTCATGAATTGTAATAATCAAGTGAGAAATTAAATCGTACAATTATGTGAGATTGGGTTGAAAAAGAGATGAAATTCAAGGTTACGGTTTTTCAAATGGACCTTATCATAGGCCAGGACTAATAAAAATCAAGCGGGGGAAATTCTTGCATCGACAGTCAGGCGTAAATTTTTTTAACAGACCTACATACAAGCGACTGTTTGGTAGAACTGGGATGCACGGAGGTTGTTTTTAGGAGGAATATGGGAACACAGTAAGTTACTCGTACGTTATAGGCGAAAGATAGTCACATAGCAATTTACATTTGGGCAGCAAAATGTCCTAAATTTGGAATTTTATTCCGGTAATAGGGTATGTATGAATAGCAGTCCATTTTTAGAGTTATTTCATGTTTTAATAATTAATTATCCTTAGTGGGATGTGGATGACTCGAAGATGACAGGAATAAGAATTAAAAGAAAGAGGATTACTTATCGAGCGCAAAGAGGGCTAAATGGCATGAAAAATACACCACATCAATTATTGAAGCAATGCAACAATATTGACAGTTTGCAGCAAAATAGAGTTAAACGAGTTGGTGAAAACAAAAAACAAAATAGTTATGTTTCAATAATAGCAATGGTGGCTCAATACTGCTTAAATGCTCACACTTATAACGGCCTAGCACAAATTTAACAAAACTAATGCACTGACTCACTTACAGTGACACAAGAGAAACGACACGTGTGGGCGAAATTGTTCTAGCAATCGTTAAAGAAGCTTTACTTAAATTTTAATTTCATCCAATCAAAGTTAAAGACAACTCTAACTTTTCAATACTAGAAGCAAGAATCTGAGTTTCAGTTATAATAATAGCTTCATATGATGTGCCTTCTGACGTAGCGGTAAAAATTAATCAAACATTTAATTTACTCAAATCACTTCGCACATCATGTGTCGTTCTCCCAAACCGAACAAAAGCACATACATAAAAAAGTTGTCAATCTCACTTGTGAACTTCTTTTGCCAGTACAACCAAGCTGTTAAAAGCATTAATTAAAATAAATGATTAACTGAAGCCATGTGCATTGAAGGACATACTGTCATGATGAAATTTTCTTTCTTCATCTCGCAACTCCCTTGAGTAACTACATAGCATAATTACCTCACGTAGAAAATCAGCTCACATGTCTGCAATCTTTCATGTCGAAATAATTCTATTTTGATGTTCACAACTTTTCACACAGATTTGTGTTCTTTTTATGGCCGTGTCCTCGTTAAGTGCCAATTCTTTGCCTGTTAATGACTTACTATATATATCGTTTGAATACTCATTGAGTAACGGAAACGAGTTTCCATGTTTTGATTAATTACAAATGCTAATTAATCCCAACTAACTACTACATCTGAGCACTTATTATTAAGGAACTTTGACAAAATGAAATAAAATAGATTCTACAGTGGGCTTTCTAACGTACTCAGAAAAATTTTCGGTGCAAAAGTCACAGCCAGAGAACGATTCAAATTTATAATTAAACGTTCTCTCCCTCACAGTTATTTTACAGTAGTCGAGTCGCTGGTGTTTCATCACGTAAAACGCAAAATAATTCTTGTTGCATATCGATTTATGCATTCTATTTTAGTACACTATGTTCCATCTGTTTGACCTGTGAGTCAATAAATTTCGCGGCATGCAGTAACTTCCAGAACTAATCTTATATGAAATAATTCATCTCTGCCGAGTTAATAACAATACAGTCTAAAAATTGAATCATATATATTCGTTAAAAAAAGCGAGTGATATAAATTCATACCTAATAGAATTGCAACGCAGCATCAGTATTTTACTTAGTAAAGCCGTAGTACATTAAATAACAGAAAAATGCAAGATTTAACACCGTAGTTCAAAACTGTTTTAAACTCACCTAAATTGTCAGCAATAAAATAGAAAATTCAGCGTTGTTTCCAAAATGAACTCGTGAACGAACGCTACATTTTAAGAAAATCCTTTTAAACATAAATGAATACCTCATAAAATCGTGTCGATGGTCGTATGATTAATTGCTGGAAATCTACTCCGTCGCAGCTAAAGCGTTGTACTAATCTACAGAACACAACCTATCATGTAGAACCATCTGCACTTCAACATTTATTTGTATAGGAACGCTGAAAATATTGTTATTCTGCACTTTTTAGTGCTGCGGGTGATGGCGTGAGAGAGCGTTGACAATCTTCCATGTTTAGGAAGAGAAAGTCCAGACGGTGTTACTTGCAACTGAAAAATTGTTTTAAAAAGAAACGAACATGAAATAAAGCGCTGCGTGTGAAGCAACAGTTGCGGAGCTGAGAGTATCCAAATAAAGTAATACATGAACTGTTATAAATGCGAAGATATCTTGATAGAGTTACCTTCTTGGTTGCGCCGGGTGTGCCCGCTGCCCAATCAGGCTTTTGCTGTAGATGATAGGAATGCGTCGAGTTAGACACCCAACACTTGGCAACCGCTAAAATTTCCGACAACTTCGTAAAATAAGTCAAACATGTATTATCAAACACTTAGGTATGCTCGTACAAGATCAGCTAAAGAGGATGGTAAAAACTTCAGAAAATAAGAGACTAATCAAGAACTAAGGTAATTCAGTGTTCGGTCCTCGAAGCACTGGAGAATGTTGACGAGACATCTTCGCATGCAGGTTTTTTTACATACCTAACAATTTACAACTTTTTTCTGAATCAAGACTTAAATATAACATTATTTTATATGATTTTAAGTATTCGATAGATTTATTTTGCACAAAGGCACTCGAATAATATCTTGGAATTACAACTCGCTGGAGTGATTATATGTACAGGTACGCTAAAAGCCTCAAATTACAAAACTAAACTCTGTGTTTTTGCATTAAGTTGAACCAATCATCTAAAAAGTTCTAATACAAGTTGTATTTCAGTTAAAAGAGTTCTGACCGCGAAAGATGAATATTCTTGAGCTTACTACGACGCATAACACTTAATCTACTAGTGATCACGAACGAAAAGAATACAACATTCATTGAATGAAAGATCTAAGAAACAAGTAAGGAACAACAATCCACTCGGTAACTCATATACCTTGTCGGTCTTATCGTCCTCAAGCTCGAACTCCTTCTTCTTCACTGTCTTGAGTTGGTTACGGAAGTTAAACTCGGCAGCCTTCTTTTGGAGCTTGGCGAACTTGTTCTCGTACTTGGAAACCTTCTTGAGCGTGGGTTTGATACTGGAGGAAGGAAACAAAGTGAGTGAGCGAAAGGTTGAATATATATAAAGAATAATATACCATATATATATATATATATATATATATATATATATATATATATATATATATATATATATATATATATATATATATATACTTTACTTTACCTTATATATATGTATATATAGAGTATATATGTTGAGCATAGAATCATTCTATTTAAAACGCATTGAATATGAGTATAATAGAAGATCAAATGAAGAATGCCAAAGAAATTGCATACTACACAGTAATTTCTGTACTTAGTAAAACTTTTTGATGAAGTGCAATATTCAAAGACTGAATAAATTACGAAATAGAGGGCAGAAAATTTGAATTCATTTTTAAGGACAGAATTTTGAACTGTATATATTCACTTTATGAAGCTTGGTTTGAACACCAAATGGTATTAAACATTCAAGAAATTATTCAAGGAGAAGAAATCAAGCTTAATGATTTTTGGGAAAATATTGCAGAAAATCTAGTCTCGTTTAAGTCAATAGCGTCTTAATACAGTACACCAGGCTAGCTGAGTGGACTGTAACCTAAGCTACCATTGATCATCGTTATCAGAGCGCTACAGTACTCGTACTCCAGAATGAGGGGCGCAAGTGTTCGACCAGCAAGGCTTGCTTGTACAAAACAGGTGCGGAAGAACAATGTGAGCTGAGGAAATAATTGCTGTGCACTTCACGTAGCAGGGCTGGATTACATTACAATCGTAACGTATGTTAGATGCCTCGAATTCTTACGCAGGATAAAGCAGTAAAATTTACCTACAAAAATAATCAAAGTGCATCAGAGGATCAGTGAGGTCAGGGCATGGGACGAGCACACCACTTTAAAAAGTCGTAGGATTTGTTCTCAGGTAAATTTTAGAACACCCTTCCATCCACTTTTACAAACAATCATTATCGTCCGTCCCAGCAATCGCTATCATCAAATATTATCAATTTTGGTAATGCAAAATGCTTCAGTGAAAGTTGATGTGCACCTCAATTCTTTCTAACGTTACTATGTTTCATAGATATAAAGTACACCAGAAGTTTAAATAATTTACGTATAATATTTCTACCAATAATTGCATGGTTCATGGGGTTCTCTAGTAACCATAGACGTGGATATTATAAACGGCATTTTTCATTAAAAAATTATGTCTCAGTCCTTTCGGTAACACATCTAAACCTTGACCTACAAGTAAAGACCCACTCTAGTAACTGAAGTTGAAAGAAGTTTGAACACAGTCTGGAGGGTACGGTTTTCTATCCGACTTCCTCTACATTTATATTGTTATACTAGTTACACAATTCTTCACTTTATGCATGGTCTTCTATGCATGGAGGTGAGAATTATGAGTTCTAATAGGGAATGTAACAATATTTATTCATTTCAAGAAAGAAGGGTAACACTGGCTACAAAAAACACCCTGAGCTTTAAAGCTGAACATATCACCCGTTTTTTCGCATACTCTGACCTCCCTGAACATGACCTCTCTGTTGAAATTGTAGATACTCACAATTTACCGCGCAAGTCGTTCACTTGGATGTTGAGCTCGTTGATCTATCGGGACACAAAAAAGGTTAGATCTAATTAAAATATTTTTAGTTTTAACAAAATTCAAAAAAGAGAAGTTCTCCAGTGATTTAAGTATAAATGAAACTGATTAAGAATCATAGACCGTAAACTACCATGTACATACGGATAACCGAACAGATACTATAACTAATTATATATTCGGCTGGCTATGGACGCAAGTTTTGAGACGTATTCCAGAACAGACACAACTGTTAGGCTTTTTAATGTACACTTATACAATTGATCAAAGCCTAAACGTCTTTTGGTTGTAGCAATGTTACTATACAGTTCATTAGATTTACGATTATCTTTAGCAAGAATACAAAGAAATTTGATAGTTCCGTTAAGTCCCACATAACACAGATCAGCAAGAAAAACAATTTTTGTTTATTGTGTAGTTTCTGCATAATAATCTTTGTAGTTTTAGTAACAATAAATTCATTGTTCGACTCAATTTTTGTGCATCACAACCTTAAGCAATTTGGGTTTTCAGCCGAAATACAATTAGTCATGGTAACGATAAGATTTTTTGTGTGTACAGAGTAGTCTAAACCTCCGACTACACAAGAGAAAACGCAGCAATTTCATTTATTTTCTTCGGCACTCTGTCCAGAATCACTGTGTGCAGTTCGATTCACGTGCAATACTGTATGCTTACGATGTATACTGAAAAAAATTGCACCCAATAAAACTATCGCGTGCAATTAATTATCTCTAAGCTCGCCCATAAACGCTGACAGCATGAGCTCGTGAAAAAATCAATCGCACATCGCTATATTTTCTCTCATGCTTCTGGAGTTTAGGATTAAAATGAAAAATATTTCTAATATGTGTACCAAACGATCATAGTTAAAAATATCCATCGTAATTTTAACAGAAGATAGAAAAATTATAGTAAAAATAGTAACCTAGCTAAAAATATGTTTTTCAATGTCTCTACATTTCTTCGTAAGCTACATCAAATGGATTCGATACATCGACAGCAGAATATACCTCAATATTGCAAGAAATATTTCAGGATATATCATTTTAACGCTATCATAATAAGCATAGTGTAGCCTCACAGTTTGTTAGCTTCAAAATAAATTATCAAGCCATTAAAACATAGTATTATTTGACATAACATCGAACAAAGCCACTAGATTTTGCTCTATGGCTGGGATAGAAAACTGAGCTTCAGAAGACAGGACCGTAGGACTGAAAGGATGGGAAATCAGTGGAAACAAAGACGGGTACAAAGACAAGTCCAGCGCTACAGAGCTGCGGCCAGAAATGTGCATACGCAGACGCACCCTACGCCTGCCCAACAACGCCATTTCTCTCGTAAATGTCACTACTTGCTCCGTGAAAAAACACGCAGCAACGAAATGCAACCAATAAACTTTTCAAAATTGAGTCCCCCTCTGAAGATAAGTTGATAGGGAAGACATCAAAAAACCCGTTGCGACTCCATAGAGGAAGTCCAGAGATGGCTAATGTTCTGATACAGGGAAAGTTTCAATACTTTATTAATTATTGGTTTCCTTTCACGAAACCCATGAATATCTAACGCTTTTCATTGTATCAAACCAAGCCTCGGATAATTTAAATGAACTGGCAAAGTAGAAAGATACTTCAATTCAATGTACTATTGACTAACAACTTCTTCCTGCTCCATGCGTTAGAACTTGAGTTGCGCTGGCAACTGCCTTAACTTCTTAACAATATTTGAGGCTGAACCCAAATCAAGAAAACCCGAATATACCCATTTAAAATAAACTTCTTTTTACGAACTAAAATTTATGCCTTTGTATAGCAATAGAACCACTCAGTTAAACAAATTCTGTTGAAATTTGTACGAAACTCAGTTTCTGTTGCTTGAAGCGTTACATGCGTGGATGAACTTGTAACACGTAATGCTTTAGTCATATATAATACGTACATCCCAAAGAACTCATTTTGTCGACACAAGATTCACTCAACCAGCAAAAATATCCTTGATATCGGTGAGTAGCCTATTTACAGTTGGTGTTCACGAATTTTTTCTTTCTATGCTCGCCCATAATTCACACAAAAATATAATTCTTCCCCTTTATCGAGTTACGGAGCATTTGCGAAAGAAATGACTCACACAAAATGTCAGCAACAGGCTAACGAGAGAATAATAGTTAGTATACAATTAATTTAAAAATAAATCACCCCCTTGTTCCTAACAATAAAGAGTTCAAAATCAAAGGAAACGTACGTATCATAATGTCATTTAATGACAAGCTGGCTGTCATGTGATTTAGTTACAACGTGATTGCAGAAAACCCCTTGGAAATACTTGCCGTATGTCGAGCTTAATAAAGTTCCAGTAGCTAGGGAACTCTAATCAGGGTGCTCCAAAAAATATTTCCTTCGCACCAGCGAACTAATAGAACACACGCCCAGCAAGCTTTTGAAACGGCTTGTTGAACAAAGCCTAACAAAATTAACTGAATATATTTACAACATTCATGAGTATTTAATTTTGGCAGTTGCTCAGAAGCATGCTAAATTAAATTTTTAGTCATATGAGCTGGGTAAAGCATATATTTAGAAGTTACTTCTAAAGCAGTTCCTTCGCAAAATAGGATGAATTTTTGAATCGTATATAAAATTTGCGTTTGTTGCCTTTCACACAACGCCTTAAATTTTGGTGAGCGACAAATTATATACAAATTCTCTGATACTGTCAACAGCAACCTTCCACAGAGGAGAGCAAACAGAAAATGAGTTGCCAACACAAGATTACAGAGCAAGTAGGATTGCATAATAGTAGACTGAAGCAAGGTATATTGTACATCTTATAGATGGATTTTAAGTTTGCATGAGGATTCTGTACAGTTTAAAGAATATATTATTGTCTGTACAAGCAGGGACGAGATCTCTGGAATCCTTGGTTCCTGTTTTTTAAAGGACGCAAGAGTGTGAAACTAGCGATGGGGTCACAGTCAAGAAACCTAGGGGAGACAACATGGAGGCACAGCGTGCTCGAGACAAAGCCTTCCTAGATAGACAAACTCTGCTGGCACACACGAACAGAAATTTGTGTTTGAGCTTATGACAGGACAGTTAGTGAGTTTATTTTTGATTATGGACTCAACAAATAGCAGTCATATCGGAACTAAAAAAAATTACTACTTTATTATCGACATTGTCACATATTATTAACAATGAAATATCATTAAAACGATAAATAATATTGTTAAGATAACTAAAATTAGTAAATAAAGAACTAATGTGACAATAAGAAGGGCGGCTAAGAACTTTAAGGAAGGAACAGGACGATGGGACTCAAGCACTTGAGATCTGCTGCTGAGTCCCCAGGGAGAGTTACATTAGACATTAAATGCACGGCTCATTCTCTTACTAGACCAAGAATCATGTGCAAAATAAAAGGGTAATAACTCGTACTACAGGACATTATACAGGCTTGCTTCTATGGAGGACTTTACAGAGTATGGCACTTCCAGTATATTTTACCTGTTGTCTCGTTTAATTGACAATAAATTGAAAAATAATTAGCAGAGAAAAAACATTCAGTTCGGCTTGTTTTGAGGCATGGATGGCTTGGTTGCAAAAAAATGGAGTGCGCTAGTCAATCAATTGATTTGTGGTTCATTCAAAAGTCATTCTAGAAGACAAAATCAGAGTATGGTGAGCAGAACTCTGTATCAGAGAGTACTCTCGCCGAGGACGGAAGGTGCTCTACAGCGTGCATGTGCCCGTAGTCTCGGTGCCTAATCCATAACAAGAGAGTGAAAAGAAATAAATATTAGAAATATTAAAGCCGCGCCGCGAGTGGTGCACGGTATGAAGTGCCATACCTGAGGATTGAGTGACCTCTTCGTATTGAGAGACCCATGGGGACTCCAGTCAAGCAGAAGGATAAGAGGATGCAAAGAGAAACATGAAGCAGGGCAATGAAGAACGACAATAAAATCTCAATGGAGCGTAGTTTTCGGTCTTAAATTATAAAATAAGTTAAGCAAACTGATTAATCATGGGCGTGAATCGAAAGAGTAGATGAAGTAATTACAATACAGTATTAAAGAGCTTTGTTAAACAAAGACTTTCTCATTTAAGGGAAACGTGAGTGACTCCATTTGCCGTAAGATTTATTAGCGAGGTGTCTTGTTAAGAAAGGAGGAATGTTAGCAAGCCAGCCTATGTTTGGGAGACAACTGAGGAAAGGAGACGTATTAAGAGCGCCTCTCTAGAAAACCATCGACAACAAATATATATTTATATATAGAGAGAGGGATGGGAGCACCGCAACTACCAAAGACGCCACGTTTATCGTTTATTATTAGTCATGGGTTCGTTCCATCTAAACGTGTTCTGGTTCGTTTTAGCTCAAAAAACAGTGAGTCAGCCCCGGACTACAAAACTTGAAAGATCTAGTCTTAAATTTTGATAACTTTGATAATCTCAGCATGAAAAATAATCAAAGAACGGAAACTGATATCTACCTGACTGTGTCCATTCTTCCTTACGTAAAGGCTTGACTTGAAAAGTTGATACCTTCAGTTTCATAAAACGGATCATGCATTGTTTGGACGAATGGTCGACATATTGGATGAATTGAAACAAGCAGGGCAGGAACATCCAGCAGCCCTTAGTGTTTTGCTACGATTTCTATAGCTAAAATTTACGACGAAGATATTAGAAGACAATCGTTGCCCTACTCAGGAAAATTAGTATTATAAACATGATGAATAAATGAGAAGTGATGTGACAGTGATTTCATAAAAAATGTAGGAGAAAGTACATGCTGACAGTAAAAAGACGAAATTCTAGGTGTAGAAGATGACTTGAAAATGATCATAGCTTTAAGGATGCAACATCGTGAGCTTAGGTTGAACTGTTTTCAAATGAAAGGACGCAAATGAATAAGCAGAACAAATATTCAGAAGCTCCTAAAAGAAAAGGAGGAAAGGCTACAAAAGGCCTAGGAATAATATTATGAAGCACAGAGGAAGACTATTGCACGCCACAAGAGAACAAGACACAAAGATCACAGTCTACGTAAAGCGTGAGGGAGTAGCAAGCCTAAAGCCTGTCTGTGCGCCCCTCTCAGCTGCCTTTTATTCAGTGTTCATCAAAACAGAACTAACCGATCATGAGTGAATTAATGTTCAAAAATCAAATTACTTCCATGGAATAATTCGACTTCAGTTTAAGATACCAAAACTATTTCATAATGATGGATTAGCTGGTGCCTTGGATGTAAAGCAATTGGCAGAGAGTGAGGGAGCACGGCGGGCGCATCTACAGCGTTACCGACCCACTAGCCAGACTAGAGAGTCACAGGAGTGCACGGGGACACAGATGTTTTTCTCTGTCTGTAGTGGTCCTGTAATACTCTATTCCTAGCATTTTGGCTCCGGCACTTCATACAGGTCATGCCACTGGCGGAGATATTCTCTATGGCGACCGATCTATTGATCAAATTCTAGCCATGCTAGACGTCACGCATCTTCAAACATTTAAATCAATCAAGTTTAAGGCACTCGACGACTAATATGCAGCGCACTCAGAACTTTTGTCCTTGTAAGGAAGAAATGACCACAATAAGGTAGATCGATCTACGGACTGTAACTTTTGTTTTACGAACAATATCGAGTTACAGGACATTGAAATGAGGAATTTTTCAAAAACCATGTTACAAAAGTTTACGCTAGTCGAGGGCTGTCCCTGCGTGATCATTTCACACTACTAATTATGGCACTCACGACGCAATTCGTACCTCATAATCTCGCCTCCGAACCTCATACTCAAGATCCCATTTCTGGGACTCGCAAAGGAACAATCGCTCGTGGTATTCCTTGCAGATTGCTTTAAGTTGTTCTATAATAGAATACTTTGTTAAGGCATCAACAATTGTGAGCTTTGTAGCCCATGACAGGAATGACATGGCAGTGCAACAGGTAAAACATACATAGACATCATGTACATGATAATGTGCGACGCTCAGTCCATACGAAAACGTGACAGGATAGGACTTTGCGGCCAAAATAAAAATAATAACACACGGTGTCATAAAGTGGGCAGAAATTCCTCCATAAAAAGCCTGTAAAGAAACAGGATTAACTACACCATAAAGAGTTAAGTTATAAGCTTTTCTCAGAAGAGCCACGTCGAAAGCTGAGGCTCGTTCTCTAGCGCACACACAACCGTCAGACGGCTCTCAGAGGGATGCACCATGGCTTCGTTACCTGGTAGTCCCTCATTTTGATAGCATGGTCTAGGTCCCACTTGTCACCTTCAAGCCCAATTATGCGTTGTTGAAATTCCCTAAGGAGTGATTGAAGTTCAGCTACAAACAGAAAATACAGAAGCGCATTAGGAACCATTGCCCCACACAGACAACAATGGAAACAAAGGGAATTATTATTCTACACAATAGCCGCCGGCAGAGCTGGGTGCGGCGGAAACCTGCTTAAGGAAGGGTTTCCAGGAGATGGAGGTTTGCAGGGTAAGGAACATTGAGGACAGAGGGTGCCAGGTTTAGGATGAGACACACAAAAGATAGAGACAGAAAGACACTCATAGCGCCGTGTTTGTGTTTAGAGTGTCAGCTGCGAGGGAGCAAATGAACGGGGAAACCAACTTCGGCAAGCCAAAACTTTGATCTCGTTCAAATAAAAAAAACAAGAGAACATCCTGAAGGTCACAACCACTAACTACTCTCAAAGCGGTGTTTGAGCCATTCATTAAAGCGCCGGTATCAATCAAAATAACTGTAACATTGAGCAGCCATTTTTAAACATTCATATACCATTGTTTTAAATAAGTTAAGAGCAACAAGGGAACAAAGTAGTAGTTAGAATAGGGAAAATAAATACTTCAGCAGCAAACAGCAAAAGACACGTTTGCAGCTGGTAACGCTCACGGCGAATCTAGTCGTAAAAAGTGACGGCATTTCACAAGATGAATAAAAAATTGAAATAAATAATTTAAATCAAAATGATTTCTATTAAAAGTGAGTTATGCGAATGATTAAGTGTGGTCGAGCGAGCGAAAAGGCTTTCCACAAACCTCGTAGTCCTTGCGCATAACGTCCATCTCACAATCGTATTTTTTGTCCTCTATCTCAGAAATACGCGCATGGTACTCCTCTATTATGCTGCGCAGTTTGTCTGTTGGTGAAGACTGTTTAGTGCCAGGCAAGTATATTCTCAGACTGATTAATCCTGTGCATCCTCTACTGTAGTGTCTCGGGCGTAAAAAATCCTGAGTCGGTCTCTCCCGTCAAAATATCTCCAAAAATCAATTTGCAGAGAGCCTCTGGAGGTTTGGTACGGTACCTTGTATGATGGTGAATGACTGAGGTGTTTGGGTAAATTGATGTCTAGACCATCCCAAGATTTAAGGGTCAGTAAATGCATGGCAAATCTCTGTAAGAAATCAACCTATGTCATAGACAAGGGAATATTACGTACATGGACCACAGTAGTTTCCAATTTTTTATTTCGTATTTTTGCATTGTTAAACGATTTGTCATAATTAAATTATTATATGAAACTATTTCGATTTAGGTTAACTGATAAGACTCTTAAAATGAAATAGACAATAAATCTTGGGATTGACCAAAGGTTACACTCGGTGTGGTGATGGTGGTGGGGAGCACCAAGGGGAGTGAGGGAGACGTTGGAGACCAGGGGAGGGGTTGTGACAAGTTGTATGATGCCACAAAATCTATTCACCTCTACAACTAAACCGTTATTTGAATAAAAACTACCATGTCTTACTATGTCTTTGACACAGATCCAGTAGCAATTCGTCATAGAGTATCGCCTACGTATACCGGCTGAAGTAATTGTGCTCAATGTGTTGAAAATGGTATTTGTTAATGACAATAAAATCTTGAGTTATGTAGACTTGAAGTCCGAAAATTGTACATAAAACTTCAAAAATACCGGCGAAGCAGCGTTAATTCATAATAAAAGCAACGAAAACAGCATTAGGCTAGGAGAATGAATGCAATGTCAACTTACTACCCATTGCGATGACAAGGTTAGAGTAAACAACTTTGAGAACTCTACCTCAATAGCAGGGTATATACTTTTAAAAATACCATTGCCGGCCAAGACTTCTTAGGGACGAAAATTCAAAACTCGTGGAAAAATTGTTAGTGGGTTGAATCAAAAATCTGAAAGTTTTCTACTGCGCTGAAGTCTTCAACTGTAGCATAATAAAATATTCTAACTTGAGGGCTTAAAGCAGAGCGGTTGAGCTTTTAAGGAACGGGATATTCGAGAGCGTTAACTCAAATGTGCAACATAAAGTAATCTTTTCTGCAATGATAACCTACACCCACTAGTAGCAAAAACGAAACATAAAGCCAATGATGTAATGAATATTATCAGGCTCGAGCAATGCTTCAATAAGTCGCCCTCTTCATGATGTGTCATATTATGAGATGTTTCGGACGTCATTTTGTATTATCTGCTGATGAACTTTATCTTTCTCTACTGTTCGCGTGACCGTACGATTATAATCGAGTAGCTACCTCACAAGCTCAAAAAAATAAAAACAAGTTTCACCAACTACTTCGCAAATTTATGAATAAATATGTAATAAAACTATACATACCCAAATGTGTTTGAAAAATCTTACTGCTCTGAAAGTATTGAAATTTAAACTCCTGCTACAAATATATTTCTCCTATCACGGATGCTCGGAGACGGCTTCGTAAATTACTCAAAATATTTTTAATTTCCTCGCAGCTGAAATCTCAAATTGTTGTTAATTGTTGTTCTTATATAGCAACAGTTATTTATGCAGGGTAACCCACTGCTGTGTGTGTGTGTTGAGAGGAAATACGTGAAGGAATTAAAAGGGAAAGCTATGCAGGATTTGATCTGATTCAAAGACTGAACGTCACTGTAGACGGGAGAATATTCCGAAAAGTTGTATGTAGGATGAAGGAGAAATTGTGTCAGGTAAACGTGGAACAGCAGAAAAATACGCTGATACGATACATCGATTTGTGTGTACATTACAAAAACACAGATTTGGAAAGGTGACACAAGGTGTATATATAATGCTACAGGGTACATAGAACATGAAATGAGGCTTTGAGGAATACACACAATGTATATATTTATATATAGATATATATATAGCATGGTGGTGTGTAGAGTATAATACCTATACGCTCAACACGAATCAAAAATACAAAAATTAAAAATTCTTCAATCAAAATTTAGCTAACGACGATCCTGGAGCTTATGACGAAAGTAAACCCTGCTGAAAAGAATAAAAAGCAGAAGAATTATTAATACATGGCAGATATATACGCTATCATAATAACTATAGGAGAATTTTAAAAATTCAAGTTATTTTTTAACGTGAAGTAAAATGTGATAACCGTGACTGACTTGCCAATCCCTATACAACATATTATATAAGGCTTCAAAAGTGTTCAAGATCGTACGAAGTCTCTGTTTTTTCGTTAAAAGTGTAATGCAAGTCAGCAACACCCTGAATTTGACTTCGTCAAAGAAAATTAGATAAAACGTAAGAAATACATTTGACTGCGGTCAATTCAGTATTTCCACCCGAAACTATTTTTCCTGATGAATAAACAAAAAAATTAAAAAATTGAGAACATAGGTAAATTTTCAGCACAAAACAATTTTAAATTACCTATACACAAAAAACATAATTGTAAGCTGTTAAATAATTTAGCTCTAGAACGAAAACTGCTGTATTAGACTAGCCTAAACCTATCTTCGATGTCTTTCAATAGTACACAGACAATTGCTAGTTGAGTAGAGTATGAAAGCTTAAGAAGCCAGTTAACATAACCACAAGAATCAGGGACTTCATTGCCACTTTTATTTTATTGAATCAACTTTCAAGTACAGATGTGTGTTGAAGTTTCTGTGGCAAGCCTTGCATTGCTTTGTACAAAACTATAAATTGTAGAAACCTTGAATAAAATTTCAAGACTAGATCAACATAACACGCTAACTTATAATATTTGTAAGAAAAGTAAATTCCCTTTGTAACGATCGTGATTCTTTCATAATATATTTATCCTTCATTACTACAACTTTAAGATACATTTTTACTAGTGTAATGTTACAAATCAATAGCAATGTTTTTACAGCTTGAACTCCTTTCCGATTCATATTCATATTGATAAAATAATTACTCCAGAAAAAGCAAATAAAAAATTAGACACTCCACCACGGTTTCATTCTTCCATGGCTCATCTTTTCCGAAGCTACATCACGCTTGAAATACTATGAATAACAACAGTGAATAAATTTCGAAACCAGCAGTGCTAAGACTTAACATCAGCACGCATTGACTGGAACTTAATATCACTTCTGTCCTAAAATTATTCATACGACTATTGCTATAAAATTGCCTTGTTACTTATGATACATAGAAATTAAAATTTAGCCTTATATTAGAGTATTCGAAAAATAAACACATTTTACTGATAGTACAAGCACTAACCTCAATTTTGTACCAAACGTCATAACTAAAATATTCATTCTGCTTCCCTAATTCCTTAATAACAAATAAACTCTCTAACTATATCCTACCTCAAAGACTCACCCATTTATAAACATTCTTTCAGGATGTACACCTTCATTATACCTCATACGTAAACATGAATCATTTAGATATACAATTCAACAAGCCAACATCAAAATTTTATGACGTCCGACCTATGATTTGATGGTTTACACTACTTCAAGTTTAAATATTCGGTGGATCTGTCGTCTCTGAATAATTAAGCATTAAAAAGCTCTGAGGATATTCCAGAAGTAACAATGACTATCCAACTCAACTTTTATCATATGACTTATTAAAAAGTTAAAATACTCGTACATGTTCATGATTACTCACGAGTAGCACAGTAAGTATAACCTTCTTCAGTATATTATACACAAAACACAGTAGGGCATAACTATCTCTTTGCCTCTTCACTAATGGTCAATTTTCCTGATCCTGCAACCCAAAATGATACTTAAACTTTTCCTGTCTAATCATGTAAGCTGGCAAAACCAAGCCAGATCATCCTTTTCTGCCGAAATATTACTTATTAGGCGATCAGTAATATAAAAGAACATCACTATAACTGGCAAAAGCTTTCACAACAGTAATTACTCGAATGGAGTTGCCCAGTCATAACTTTGAAATGGTTAGCTAAAAAATCAAGTGAAAAGGTGTATTCTTTTGAAAGAGAATGAATAAGGACAGAATGAGTTGAGCCAAAGTGAGGTAAACGGCTCCTAGTTTAGTACATACCGCTTCATTTGATTGAAATCAAAGACATGATGTCCGTCAGTGCTTCAATTTAGGATATGAGTAATCTTCTTTTGAAAGCAAGTTTCTTAATACTTCTTAAAAGGCTAAAGAGGGACAATCTCCATTGAAATATGATGGTGGTTGTACTACAAGTCACCATACCTCCTAAAGCAGGAAGTACTATTTTATGAGTGCACATCGTGCAACATAGTGACCCTACGTCAATGGGTCTCTCCTGCCATCGCTGCTGGAGTTTACCTTCATTTGCGCCTTCAAGATTCTTGGGCTGGCCGCAACGCTGGTCAATGATCTTGCGCCTCTCAGCAGCCTTCCTCTCCTGCTCCTTTTTGAGCTCCTCTGCGGCTTTCTTACGCAACAGCAGCTGAAGTATTGTAAACATTTCCCAATGAATAGAATGGCAAACAGGGAGCAGTAGTCATTTCACAACAGCGTTTACTAAATCGTTCATTAGAAACATAGCTAACAGGTTGCATGTGAAGGTAAAAAACCGAACTTGTACCATCTTCTAAGAGTAGCTGTTGTACTATTAGATAACATATAACGGGTTCTACTGACGCTATCGACATATTTCATTGCCATAAAAAATATGGATGATAATACATTGAAATAGTGGAACAATTTGCAGTTATCGGAATAATTACGTCATTTGACAACAAAATATTGTTCTCAAAAACAAATATAGCAGATGAAATAAACTTTTATGACTGGAATACTGAAAGAAACGCTCAACGTAACGAAAGAAAGGGTCAAAAACTTATGCATTGAACTACTAATGAGACATGAACGTGATGGCATAGAGACAGTTTCAAAAGGATTTTTCAATTGAACCTATAACTTGAACTTCATTCATGGTACTGAAACGCTCACCAATGAGGCACCAACTTTCATTACTCACCCTCAGTTTCTTCTTGCGCTCGGGGGTCATGAAACCCTTCTTCTGTTTCTTTTGGCTCTGTTCTTCCAGCCTTTTGCGGACATCGGCCTTTTTCTTCTCAATATCCAAGGCCTTTTCTTTTGCAGCCTGTCGATAAGGAATGAATTAATACATAATAATTGCGCAGATAATTATTTTCCCTGAATAATTCTGTACTACTTGTAATAAACTAAGTTAAATACAAATGCCTAAACTACACTAAATAATTCGTTAAATAAAATATGGACCTAAACCCCCATTCTGGAATGATGATGAGGAGTGACAGAAAGTGAAAATATGTTTTTTAAGTCCTGCAAGGAAAAAAGAATGTTAGCATCTGAAAAGAAATGATTCTTGTTATTATGGAATGGTGCGATTGATTAACTTAAAAATACAGAGACCAGCCAAAAGTTTGGAAGATTGTGAAGTTGTCTTAACCAGTTTATGGCTGAATGCCGCAGACTTTTCAGACCTCCTCCAAAAACTTGACTGCCGCCTCAAACGCGGTCTACGTTCGAAGACCTAATGCAAGTCACTGGTCGCTTCCCTTGAAAGGGTGGCAACCAATTCAAGTGCAGTAGAACTCTTCGCGTGTGCACAAAATGTTCAGCGGTACTCCAATGTAAAGATGTGTATCTCAAAGCTCTTTTCAATCAAATTTTATTGCAACTTCACTTCGAATTGCCATGGCTTTGAAAGCATGATCATATACTCAACTTATTTAAAAATTCTCTGAACAAAGACCGCAACATTTTGCTCCTACAGACCAGGGAAGACGGGGGGCTGGTGAGATCAGACAAGCTGTCACCTCAGCCCCCCATCTCCAGCGGATGGAGAACAACCAGCTTCCAGCGTTCGCCAAAATTTAAGGAGCGCTGTCATTCAACAAGTTATTTGGAAAGGTAAAATCTTAGATACGAGTTTAATTGTTCCAAATACGCTGACATTCAGTGTTGAGGTTTCACAGCAATAGCTGCGCTCCCACCCACCGCACTACAACACACCTACTGCCACCGGCCTGTGGAACAGCGTGGGAGCATGCAAGCGGAAGCAATCCTTGCATTCATACACAGCTGCCTGATAACATAAAATTGGTCACCGACGTTAATTACTTTAATCATGCCAAAATTAAGAGATTAATTATTTCGATGCACTAAATATAAAAAAGGTACGCTAATTGCGCACGAATGCAAGGAGAAAGCCACCGTGAGTCGTTGCAGAAACTAGTATTGAAAGCTGGGCAGACAAAGAAGCAGCTGGACTAAGTATTTGAGAGACTTCGCGACGATACTCAAGACGTACATAAGCAAAAAGCTGATTTTAATCACTATTACATTTTTCGGCTGACTAGCTATAAGCCAATGGCCGTTATCAGCAGAAATATACTTAGTGTTATTGATGCATTTTGAATATAGTAAAAAGTTTATGTAGAAGTTTTCATTTATTGACATGTATGAAGTCCGACTATTTCCTTGAAAGCCAGCCAGCAAATCGTGTGAGTTAGTGGCCATGCAGCGACTGTGACAGCCTCATCCTCACTCAATGAAATAATGGAATAGACACCGTGGAAACCACAAAGCTCCTTATAACATTTTGAAATTCATTTATTTGTGGCCTATTTTGGCTTAATACAGTTATACTGAGTTATAATCAAAAGCCAAGACCTGAGTTTCATCATCTATAAAGTAGATGAGGCTGTCAACAGATGCAAACACCACAGCAGCGCAGCATCATCAGGTAGTCCTGTACTCACAGTCAACGTTTCTAGCTCCTGTTGTCAGTTGGACCTGATAGGCCCAGCATATATCAACTTACTGATGAGCCTTCTTACTCTTATGAGAGAACAATCATCATTGAGTGAAAATAAACATTATTTCATATATATTTTCTTCTCTGTTAACCGAACGATGTATTTTTGTTCTGGATATATCGTCGATGCACGAGTTACACAGAAAGTAATTTTCAGTGCATGAGCGCATGTCTGGGTGTTTAGGTGTGACATAAAGGAACTGAGTATAGGTACCACAAGTACTGTCATCTCTGTCTTCATTTGAACACACAGTCTGATCAACTATGCGTTCCATACTTTGAGTTTTAAAGTGTAACTCGAGAATCACCAGAAAATTAGATTGTTTTGGCCATTTATCACAAAATGCCATTTCCAACAAAAGAGATTATGAAAAGTTCCTATATGGAAAAAATATCAATTACTATCATAAATCAACTTAAAAAATAAATGCATATCTGATGAAGCGGGAAGTAAAGATAATTAAACTTTTAAATTTTCTAATATGTTCGGCTTCATGAAAATATAATGCAAACTAAGTCTCATATACTCACAAACTAATGCAATTATTTTGAACAAATATAGTTCATGCTACTATCATACTTGGGACCCCTACAATGCTGCTGCTACGTAATTAGTACACACAACACTCAGAGCACACCTACTTCCAGCATAGCGGCCTGCCGCTTAGCTACCTCGGCTTTGGCCTTCTCCTGTGGATGAAAATTACGCAAACCAGTGCGTCAGACGGGCATGAGACGTCAGTAAAGGGTGGGTAGGTTAAATCGGTTGGGTGAGATAAGGTGTCGTGGATGGAGGTTTTTAAGAGTTGATAATAGGGTGACAAGGCAGATGCGGTAATTCAGTCTCGGACTTCGTCAACTGGCTCGCAGTTTAGAAAAAAGTTATGTCCATAATTCAATAAAAATTTCAGATTAAAAATAATTCTTTTGAAGCAATTTATTTTAGCCCGTAAGAAATATTACAGCAAGAATAAAAATTCTATTACACGTAGCATGTAGTTTGCTGAGTGTAAATAGAAAACTTTTAGTATTTCGATATTTTTAAAACCACTATAAATATGAAAACCACTTGAAAGTAAATCAAGTCCTGGCTTAAAGACTTTGTGAACGAGGTACAGAAAGAGGATGTTGAAGAGGAAGCATTGGGACAGGAGTCGGAAGTACATAGAAACGCTTTATTATGCTGTAAGTTATCGGTATAAATTCAAATAATTCATTCTTATTAATAGATATAATTCAGTATAACTTATAAGCAGAACGTAAATTCTTAAGAAGTAATGATAGATATGTTAATGAAAACAAATGGTCAAATAATGATGAACATTGAAAAAAGTTACAGAAATGCAAGTAGGCAGAATAATGAGATTACGAAACTACACAACTAACTAAATACTGCATGATTCGATGCAGACGTCACTTCACCGTCAATAGGGCCCACACGCTACAGCTATACAACTAAATAGTGCATAACTCTACAGAATCGCTTAAGCGTCACCAGAGAGAGATACCAGTGATTCTCGACACATGACTATCTCTGAAAGCAACGTATGTATAGATAGTTTTCACATGTTCACATACAGAATACTGAGTATAAAGTTCAGCAATTTGTTTTTATTGGCCAATTTTAAAGGAAAATGTCTACTGAAATCAAGGCAAAATGTAGAGAAGCACTGATCTGATAACATACTGAGTGAATATACTGTATATTATAATTGAGCTCCACCAATGTCGAACTGATCAAACGCTCAGAAAGCTGGGCATACAATCTGAAATAAATAAAAATACCACCCGAAAGAGATCAATGATTCACATGACGGTTATTAATTTAGAAAACTTAATTTAAAGTCAAAATAAATGAGGACATAAGTCAGTTCGACACCACTGTAGTTCTCTAGCAAAAACATCAGCTTAAGCACTACACCTAATCAACGTTTACGAGTAACTAACCATGCTGGACTAAAATAACTACAAACGTGTAAGTTATGTTGCCGCACCCTATATTTGTGAAAGACCTTGACAGCTAAAGGGAAGTCATTCAGCAGCAAGATTCTACCATTAAAATTCGTTTTCAAAATATTAACTTCTACTTTGCAAAACGATCTTGCAAGCCAATCTAATTATAAAATAAAATTAATTTGTAGATCGTTTCCATTTCTTATCAAAACAACATGAAAATCGTAACAAAAAAATCTGAATTATAACTAGTAGAAGTTACTTTTCCAGTTTCAAATACGTAATTACTTGACTCATGTTCACTGGTTCGGTCACTGCAAACATCACACAAAAATTAATCATCATAATAATAGAATTTACAGACTCTTCAATATTAAACTTAGTATTTTCATCAGAAAACTTGGCTGTATCTAGGTAGTACTTTCTTCCCAAAACAGAAATCAGTTTCGAATTCGAATACATAGTTGAAGCACATGAAGTTAAAAACGTTTACCCGTACACAAATCTAAGTTATTTAACAAAATAGCGTGTCATAGCTCAAAGGAACTCAATGCTATTTTAAAATTAGGTACTAGAACACGAATGTAGCGAATAACAGTAATTGCTCTTCATATTTTTACCAGCTCATTGAAATATTCTGGTCTTCCTTTGATTCTAACTTGTGCCTGTGGGTTAAACCTAACTTGTGCCTGTGGGTTAAACCTAACTTGTGCCTGTGGGTTAAACCTAACTTGTGCCTGTGGGTTAAACCTAACTTGTGCCTGTGGGTTAAACCTAACTTGTGCCTGTGGGTTAAACCTAACTTGTGCCTGTGAGTTAAACCTAACTTGTGTGTGGGTTAAACCTAACATCACCAGCTTGGTCGACTGGTGAGCGAATATGCTTGCGAGCGGGAAGACCCGGGTTCGAATCCCGCTGCCGACATGGTTGATGCAGCTGGAAATACGGCATGGGACTTTGGTAAAACAACCGAATAATTATCGAAGTAATTATCCGACTCAAGAATGGGCCAGAAGGTTCGTTCCTATAGCTTCATTCTATTCTATTCTATTCTACATCATGCGGTTAGTAGAATACGTATAAGCAGCAAAATCTTACTCCTTTGCCTAAGAAAACGCATCAAACTAGCACGTCTCACCATCGTGCTTTACAAAAGTGTAAAGTAAAATTTGAAATATATTAGCACTTCACTCACATAAATATAGAAGAATCATGCATGTTGGGAAAAAAACACTGAGATGAGTACTTGCACAAGACATCACGTTTTAACTTGATGGCTCATGTCACACAATTTAATTTTTGTTGCACTTCAAATTTCAATTAGCTGTCAACAACTTTTATGCGTTATTGCTTCAAAAACCTGCTATACTGGCGGAGAGATGTCCAACTTGAAGCTGATGAGAAATTTTGTTCAGTAAATTTTCTGTACTTGAAATTTTTGATCATATCGTCTAATTAAATGGAATTTCTAGGTTCCACTTTCTTGTTTTTGGTCAGATATTGTTCTAGAATGGCTATATTAAATGAAGAGTTTGTCACTTCAATACTAGGAGAGTCTGTGACTATGTGATTGAGTGATCAATTAAAGGTCGATTGAAAAAGTGATTATCGCGGTGGCTGGAATTTTTTCGGATTCGAAGAAATGATAATTTTGCCTACTTTCGATGTGTATGATATGTCCCTAAAAAATAAATGAAACGTCGACTGTGCATACTGTCAGAGTAAAATGAAGAGTGACCCACTTTGTTCACGCCAAGGTTAAAGGGAATTATTTCACACTTATGCTGCTTATTTAGACACAGTGTGTATAGAACATTGCTATTTCTGCGTGCTCTAGGCTCATTTCAATCAGAGTCAAAAAAAAATTTTTAAGTGAAACTAAGTTTAGCTTCTCGAGTAAATGTATAACAGACTACTTGAAATGCTAAATACTTATAAGACAATATGCATCAGATGTAATGGCAGTGTGCGGGGATAACGCCAAAGAAGTAATGTAACTGCGTAGGGATACATTCTGATGAAATAACAAGCCTGAGCTGAAATGTTTTAGCAACTTTAAGACCAATGTTTTACGGTATTTTTCCTGCATTATTGCTAAGAACTTCTAGTTTGCTGAAAGAAGTACTAGGTGCGTGTCCAACATTCGAGTAATTGATGAAGCCATGTGAGGCGCTATTGAATGTATCATGTGAGGTTGATGAAGCCATGTGAAGTGCTATTGAATGAGTCATTTGAGGTGCTATTGCATGAATCATGTGAAGAACTATTGAATGAGACATGTGAGGTAGATGAATCATGTGAAGTACTATTGAATGAGTCTTGTGAGGTAGATGAAGCCTTGTGAGGTGCTATTGAATGAGTCTATGATGCAAGAGTGTAAAAGAAATGAGGTGTGAGAACTCACCGCAGCGGGGTCCTCCTCCTCGGACTCCTCTTCGGAACTGACGTCAAGGAAAGGAGAGACGAGGTCAGTTCAGGCAGGGCACGTCAGATTATGGGGGTTGAATTGACAGGATGATCAGTAGCACTGACATGGCAACAATGAGATGATTTACTACTTTCAGAACGTATTTAATTCGTTTATTTCTAGTGGAATAATACGCAGGTGCACCTTTTGTGCACTCTCGTCCTACTTTAAAAAAATTAATTTTCCTTTATATCAGTGTTCATCCATGGTCATTTCCTCCTTTAATCTGACATTTAGAACAAAAGCTCCACCAAAACGCAAAAGGTACACACAGCACTGCCGTTTCTTATGTACATGGGGGTGTGACCATCAATGCCACGCTATGAGGATTCATGTTTCGTGATTGGGATATGAAAATATTAAGGCAACTGAAATACATGAACTGTAAGGGGACTTGTTAGAATAAATAGTATGGAATGGAAAACAGTTTTAAATTGTCTTGAAGTGTGGAAACTTAATAACAGAAAACTGCAGAGTGCATCCCTGTCTGTGTTGTGTTGTAAAGGCCCATTGCAAAATTGGCCCATAAAGCAAAATTTTAACATATTTGAAATAAATTATCGAAATAAATACATAATGCACTCATGATATGAAAGGTTTCTGACAATTTAAAAGAAACTTTTATGGATCTAGTCAAAGGGCAATGCCCTTATAACGAAGGGAGGCTCTAATATGTATACAAAACTAATGGTTAAAAGAAACCAACGATATGAAAGAAAAAAATCAGTAAAAAATGTATAGCGATGAATGAATAGGGAAATGATGAAAAACACGATGGTCGCGAGAACAATACCTGGAAAAAATATGAATTAAAAAATACAAAAATTGGCGATTGGCTCCATGTTAAAAAAAGTATAAAATATTAAAATGGTGAAAGATTTCAATTATAAGCCAGAGTATTTACAGTTTTTCATACCTTCATAACTTGTGCAGTTAGGAATTTAAGCGTTGTGCTATTGTATCTTTTTGAAGTAATAATAAATTAGTGTACACTGTAGGTCTGATAAGAAAATAACATATCCTTCAAAACACAACAGAAATATGAAGTTCACTCCACCATGTCACTCTGGCAAAAGAACATAACATTGTTGATCAAAAAGAAGCAACTCATTATTAGGGAGGAAAGAATATACAACTTATTCGGGGATAATAGAATGAAAGTTATTTTATTTCCTGAAGCTTCTGTGCGGATGTACCCGCAAAAAAGCTTCGTGAGCAACGAGTAGAAGTTTACCCTTACCAGCTGACAGATACTATCGTAAGTCTTAATTTGCCTTCACATACTGGCAGATCACTTTCGTTAAAAGAATACATGGACAACGGGTGAAGATGAACACCATTAGTAAACATGTTCAAGCTCACCATAATGGGTAGACTTCAACTCGTGATTCAGTCAGGGAAACGAACAGTTTACACACTCAAACAAGGAGTCACTGGAGGAAACTAAGAACATGAATTGAATTCATTTTACTGAGGTTAATTGTGATATTATATAGACCACAACCGTAAATAAGAGAGTCGTTCTACATTACTACCCATTTCCACAACCGTAATTGGTCTACATTACTTTCCTTTTTCTAGAATATTGACCAAGAAGTCATCTTATCAAGAAGCAAGCACAATTAAATTCAATTTCATGTCTTGATTGCCCCAAGAAACTCAAAAGTAACGGTTGTTGAGGGCCTCAAAAACCGTTACTGATGCAGCGGCGTTAATTTAAAAGTAACTCCGTCCAGATGTAGCAGTTGAAGTCTGACCTGGTCCGCCATGTTTGTAGTTGGTTTCTAAGCCACTGAAAAAATAATTTCGAGCATTAGAGAAAAGGAAGCTGAACCAAATCGGCAGAAATGTCCCTTAGTGGAAAAGATTCTCAAAAATGAAAGCATATTCCAATGCTGGTTCAGCGCTGCTCTAAAAAAGGTGAGAAGAAACATTAAAGAGGTAACTAAAGATGGTTTTAGCCCTCTTTTCTCTTCGATGACAAATAATGCAAAATTAAATTCGTTATTTCGGAGCAGCGATGGCCGAAGTCAAAAAGCAGCAACCGAATTTTCATCCCAGCCCGATCCTGATAGAGAAGAAAAAGTAAGTTGAACAGTGCTCCAAAAGAGGTGCAGATCTTACCTGTACTCTTCTTCGTCGGACATGGTGGTTGTTTGTGTCGAAGCTAGACGCTGTAAATGAAGAAGACGAGACCATCAGGATACAGATCTGAATAAATGTGTTGAATACTTTTCAATAACAACGACGTCAAGACAAAAGTAATTTTAGGAAGCACAAATCACAAAAGTAAATAAAGTTCTATAATGAAAACAGTAAGAAAAATATTTTTGATCATTTTTGTTTTAAAATAATCCTTCTCCACTGGGAGTATCCCAATTACAAATATCAACTTTTCATTCTTTGACATCGATATTTTCAAAACATTCCTTCACCCTTTGAAATATATTTGTTTCGCTGTGTTTTGACGTTTATTATGCTTGACGATTTATAGGATTTTCAGTGATTGGTATGAATAAACCATTCTTGTATTTGCGTATATTATTCATTGAGTCCGCAAAATGTATTTTCATCACAGAAAGAGCATTTTCGTACACAGCAGCTCTACCTTTCCACCGACTGAAATAGCACTCATAGGATGCATATTGCACCATAAAAGCTTTGGATATTTTATGCAACAAAAGCACTCTACAGTAATTCGAGGCGTAATTAGTAATTTTAAATTTCGCTACGTCCTTGGATTTTCATGAAGAGTAGGGCTAAATTCTCATTTTTTCCCACATGGGTCACTATTTCAGAACCACATACAGCATATTCATAAGTGTCACTACAAAACAAGCAGCTGGCAGCATCTTACATTGGAAGCTGAGCTTCTGGTTGACGTCATTTTACAACAGGATTTCTCAAACTATCTGATGTGACGAACCAGTAGTCGTTTTTCTAACGTGCCCGGGACCAGTAATATTTGTTAGTAATAATAATTTATATTGCTACTGATAGATGTTCATTGCAGAACATAGGGCAAAATTATTTAAATTATGCTATTGGTTTTTTCTTTCTGAAAACTCCCGGTTCACAACACCTAATGACCAGAGAACCAGCACCAGTCCAGCTGACCCATACTCAGTTACACCAGTCTAGCACCTCATATGGAGGTGCTCCTTCTACACCGCAGCTTGAAACCTGACGCCAATAACAGCATACCTGCCATCTCTTACACACGTTTCAAGAATGTAATAAAACAAGCTAAGACACATATGTATCTTCATGTGGCTTTGTACTCCGACTTAGAACTATCTTCATACACATGCTTACTGAAGAATGACAGTTAAAAGAAAGTTTCGATCATTTTCTTCACGGTCACAGAACTTCTTTAACCAAACACTTCCAATAAATCTAGTTGATCAACATTAAATTCGTAACATAGCGAACAAAGAACGTAAAACAACAAGTTTTGCATTCGGTTTTCGAAATATAGCGATAATTTTAGGGAATAAACCTAGCAAGTTTAGAAAGCTCTATTTTCACTTAATATTTTTAGCTTAGAATTATCATGAACTCTTAACTTCAACGTACAATAGAAGCACAAACCAAAGACTTAAATTAAATAGTGCATTTAGTCCTTTAGTTTAGATACAATAGTGAGGGAAGCTAGAGCAAGAACAATAAATTGTGCACTCTGATGTTCCAATAAAGAGTTGATAGCTCATCGGAACGTGAATGAAAGGAACGAGAAAAGCTCAAACCACGTTTTTGAATAGGAAATTTAGAAGTAATAAATGTAAATTTCGTATCCATTGATCATCTAAACAGAGGCTAGGCAATATAAATACCCAAAAGTTTTAGAATAGAAAAATAATAAGAAATCTAAAAAAAATCTTTTTTATTATGTGAACAGTGGTTAGATAAATGGAAATATCCAGAGTTTAACAATAAACTGTTCAGTTAACGTAAATGTCTCCTGTGGATGGAATGTGGGAGGGTCATATAAATGCAAGGTCACATCAACTGATGAATGCTAGCTCTAGTTATTTCCTTATCAAAAATTGTGTAGTTGCGCTGAACTGAGAAAATACAGGCGCATAATTTTGATGTAAAGGTTGGTACAGCAAAGACGTAAACACAAAGATACCGTTGAGATCCGTATCCAATTATCAAATTTAATGCATGCAAAACCCAGAACTAGGTTACACTTTACAAAAAAGGTAAATATACTGAAGATTTACTTCATGGGCTGGTAGTTAAAGCGGTTAACAAATATTAACAACAGAGGAAATATCCGTTGAATCTGACAAGAGTGAGCAGCATACGCTCCATCTTAGGCAGTGCAGGTGATGCAGAGACAACACCGCGTTAACTCGAGGCCTGTTAAGAATAGACCCTTGCAGCCGCCCTGCTCTGAGCTACGCAGGCTTAAATATTGACGTAATTTCTGTTTAGAGCTTCAAGCCCGCGATTCCACACGCCTCTAGTCTCATGATGATGGAACTCTATGTTCGGACTCTTAGCTTATGCGTCTAAATTAAACAGGAGTGACATGTTTCTTCTGAATAATTCACATTATTATGCCTTTGCTGTAGTTACAAGTCATATTTCCATAGAATTTAAGGAGTGGTAATGATGTTCATTCAGAAAGGAAATCAAACATGAAAGCAAAAGTGTAGTTGAAAAATTTCCCGATGCAAAATTGCTGGAAAAAATAATAAATATAAATTTTTGTCCACAAATTTAGATATAAAGACCAAAATACCAATCTTGGTTCATGCCTGTTGAGAAATGATCAAAATTAATATAATAATCACAACTCCTATCCAACTCTGGTGGGTACGAAAATATATAAAAACTACTCCACGGACATTGTCCTTATGATTTAACTAACTCGTCACGCATTCCTAACAAGAACGCTACTACACGTTTTCATCGTATTTTAATGTGCAATATAATTATCTAGCGAATAGAATCAACCAATTATGTGAATTCGCACATTTCATGTAAACGGGTCAAGAATTTGACAAGCGCACGGGTGTGGGCGGGTCAAAGAAAGACTAGAGGGAAGCATCGCCAGCAGCCAGCGACTGAGGCAAGAATAGCACGGTGGGCTGACTGCCAAGCGGGGCCCGGCTCTGACCGAGTGAATCCGCCCTGGCAAATAGGGCTTTGTAGCAGCAGCAGATCTCTCTACAGAAGCTAAACTCCGTATAGTATTGCAATGGCAAGTGGTACTGCGTCAATTGCAAAGACTACATATTAATAGTTTTGACAGCTAAGGCAGGAGAAACTCAGTTCTCATTAAGGTGATAGCAGATGAAGCTCTGTGGCATCTGAACTATGGGTGAGAAACTGAATTCAGGGTGGAAAAATACAATAAAGACCCTCTACACTAAACAAAGATTTGTAAAGTGTGCTGAGTGTACTGTCAAATCTCAGTCAGGACTCAAATCTTGGCACCGAGTTCTAACTCTGGATTATTGAAAAGGTGCTGATATAGCGTATGAAAATAAAGCAACATCAATTATTGGAAATAATAATATCTCTGTACTAATTAAAATTCGAAAATAAACAAGAACCATAGATCTGGGTTTCTAATGCAATAATGAAGCAAAATTATTTACAAGATGATTACAGTCCCTGCGATGGTGATGTGCATTTCATGTTGAAAACTCAGAACAAAACATGATTACTGAGACTAACACAAGCTTGAGTTCACATTGCACCGCGTAATGCTAATTTATCAGACAAGCAAGCAATTGTTTCGAGAAATTATGGTAGCATCCAAAATCAGATCAAAATTTTAGTTGGGAAACTAAACCCATCACTAAACCCATCACATCACTAAAATTAAAAAATGTAAAACTGTTGGGGTGAAAATATTCCTAGATACAAATTTTAACTTTTAAGGAATGATTCTGAACACCAATGTTCTTTCGAGTTCAGTTCAACTCATATCACAAATACTGTTCTGTACTAAACGCTATGCCAATAAATGAATAAATATAACTTCTAATCTTTCACTTAACAAAACATTATCGAGTTTCAAAAACAACTTAAAAACGGAAGCAGCCCTCCGTATTTCAATGCTCTTAGAAAATATACTATTTAACATGACTAAATTCATATTGAAATCAATTTTCCCACCACTTGTACACGTGGAGATGCTGAAAGTGCGTACCCAATTTTATTTTTGACGAAAACCAACTTCTAATAATTGAATCAGGGTTCTGTGATGTTTTTTCATCCTAAGTTTTACTAGAATCTCAAAATTTATTAGATACCTGAACGTCTAATTATTCTAAAAGCAATTCCTCAGTTTGGTTATTACAGTTTTATCAATCTGCAATACAAGACAACAAACCATCGTCTGCAATCAAAACTTGAGTAAATGAAAGCGTGAAGTTACAGCGTAAACAATACTACGCTAGTATTGACATCAGTAACCAAGTGGATTCATTTAACGCGTTGATACTAACGAGAAAAATGTTCGATCTCCACCCGCGGTTGATGACATTTCAAGTATCAAGTGAAAATATCATCCGCTCGACTGGAGTCGACTATAGGGTGAATAAATGAGAAACTGCCTTAGCTAAGGCTCGTAAAGCTATTCTGATTCGCCATTGAAACTATTAAACCTGTTGAGTACATTGAGATATAGTAGTAGAGTACAACTTGCTAGACACCGTTGGCGTGGTGGTTTGCGTTTTTGGAGGTGCATGCTCAATATTTTTCGATCAGCACTCATTGGAAGAGAATATTCATATATTTGGAATTGTTGCAAATGGACATTTAACGATCACGGTTTCTTTCTAAGTACTAAACCATTCTTAGAGACAGTAGATATTGTTTTTAACATTTAATTTACTGACAATTTAGCAACAATTGAAAAGAGTAACGTGACATTTCGTTACAATTCAAATAATTGCAGAAAAAATCATTCCAGTTAATATTTTCTCTTGTTTTATATTGAAATCATTTCAGGAAGAGCTCTGTAGTTGAGTCTTGACTGTCATTCAAGGCAAATTCGAGAATTCTGCTTCCACCAGGGGTAGTTTGGGTGACTGTTCATCTAAATCATACATAGATGATAAGTCAGAAATAACTTATACGAAGTGCTTCAATGTAAACGCGGTTAAGGCGCGCAGTCTTCCTGCCAAATATTTGGCCCGTCGACATTCAGCCACCAAGGAATGGGGCAGTCTAGTCAACTACGCATAGAAACCTTGCTGAGACTGCGAGTCATTTACGCACCTGAAAATCAGGTGAAAATAATTTTGGCTTTGTGTAAGCTGGCACAGCCTAAGAATCCTTATGGTATATTCTAGCTTTTAATCTCGTGGAAGCAGTTGAAGACTTTAACTCGTACTTCAATAAGAACAAAGTTTATTATCAGCTACAGAGCAACCGATATTATTTGTGAATATGTAATATTTAAGCACATAAACTTTACAAAAACTTCAAAAGAATTCTTCAAGAATCTCTTGTTGGTACGTTTCTAATGGTGTGCCTGAACCTCGTTCAGTGTTCACAAATTTTCTGGATGATCACTCGCACCAATTCTAAAAGTCCCCCTCGCACTCGAAATCCTTCCATTCCAAAGTTTCTTGTTCACTTCAGTCAAAGGCTTTAAAATTCACAGGAACTTGTCAATATTTCACATTTCTTCAGGAATCATCGTCGATTGAAGACCAACCATTGCAGCCGCGAAGCATTATAACAATTGGAAATAAGTAACTTCCGGTTTAAGAGAAAATCCACGTTTTCGTTGGACGTTAGATTACAAATTTTCACCACTCATATACGCGAAACGCCCACGAAATAGCTACAACTCGACGCGATATGGACCCACTTACCTAAGATGAGAAGGAGAGCACCCGCTTGTGGCTTAGTGCGCAGACAAATCGCTCGTATGAGAGACTGTGTCGAACATTCGAGCCGTACTCTGCCCCTCGCTAGTGCAGTCCGCCTATTGGTTTCTTTTCCTCACGTGACCTTTGACGAAACGCTACGCTACTGGTTGCTCTGTGGTCACGTGGTTCCCTTCTGACTGCCCTAAACGGTGAAATTAAAACTTACTTCCACTTCAGCGTGAACGATACCATCGATATTATTGGTTGTAGCGATATCTCTTTTCTTGTCATAGTTAAGAACTCTGTGTACGGTGACGATAACCTGGCAGTCAAGTAACTATCGTTACAAGCTATATCGTCTATGTCGTAAACTGTTCCCATTTGCGAGAAACTAATGCAAATAGGTGTTACATATGAAGCTCTCCTTTTTTGGAAACGCCCGTCATATACCATGCAAATTTTTCCAAAATTTCTCTTGAGAATATCAAGTTCATAATTACTTCATAAATAAAAATTTAAGTGTGTCAATTATCGTTGGCTCCAAGCCAATCGTTTCTAGCACTCTAATTTGCTGGCAAACGTTCGCATCTCAAGCCAACTTTGCATCTGGTAGCCAATACTTTTCATTAATGCACATAAGATATAGGATAGTCACTTACTCTAATAAATTCTCCCAAATTGTTCCGTTACTCGGATTAGAAAAGAGCACGTAAGTTCAGCAAACGAGCTCTCGTAAGTTCAGTGCTTTCAATTTTCATCAACAATAATAAATAGATTTTCTACGCGATCAAACATTCTTCTTAACGAATGTAACCTCCCATTCTAGTTTTAAGCATCCACTCAAACAATTAATAACCCAGCAAGTGAAAGTACCAGCTAAATTTACCCCTTATACGGACTATCAGTAATAATTCAATACTTAGTATGTAAGAAAACCAGTTTCCTAATATTTCTTACAAACTGGAAATGATTTAAGTGAAGAAATATGAATGCACGCCCAAAGCGTAGAATTGATATTTGCTTCAGTGAGCTAGCAGATTGAATACAAAAGAGAATGAAATAAATAAATCAACTTTATTCCGATACATTAGAGTACAGTATAAACTGTATAAATTCACAGCACAAGGAATCGGGTTTTCAAATCCTAATGTTAACACCTTACGGCCAATGGTGACATTGTTGTTAATCCTAATATCACCATATTAGTAGGTGAATGCAACAATGTAAACAATTATTTTCTTTAGGCACGACTAAGAATTATAAATTACGAGGCACATCTTAAACTGCAACGAAACGTTAACTTCGGAAAAAGTTTGAGGTCCTAGTAGTGAAGCTGAAGCTCTTAAATTTAAAATACAAGTCTGAGTGAAATTCTGTTACAATTTTTAATTGAATGGTCGACCGTTTAGTGTTGATACAAACAATTCATGGGATTTAATTATTATTACAGATGACAGAAAATTTCATCGCGTTTAGTAAAATTTGATCCTACGAATCAGATAAAAACTAAGAAATGAGAGCAAAAAGCTAGAACATATCACAGATTAACGATTTATATCTCGATATAATTTGAGCTGTAGTAGACAACGTCTTGAGGTTTCACATTAACGTATTGTAAATAACCGTTTACGAACAATTGAATTTTATGATTATACGATAAAGTGAAATCTAACATAGAATAAAGGCCTAAATTTCGTTATTAAATGCTCGAAAAAGGATGAAATATTTGGAAGAACTTCATTGTATTGATAATATCAAATGCCACGAATCAGAAAAAGTCTATGTATGAGGAAGGAATTTAAACATATTATGAATTGAAAGGAATGAAATATCGGTTGTCAGAGTGGAGTAACTGTGATGGAAATTTACAATTTTTCATATCAATTTGTTATTTCAAAGATATGTACTAAAAGCAGGCACCAGAGCCTCAAGGTAAGACCAAAAATAAAAAATAAATACGGGAGTGTTTAGGTAGTCGTAACGCTCTTGTAAATTCTGACGTGGTAGGTATTCCACGCATTTTAGGTGATAAGCGAAATATTTCCTTCGAGCACAGCTTAGAATTAACATCACCGCGTTTAACAAAATCAGATGTTCAACATCCGAGAAAGACCGAAAAAGAAAAATTATGAGAGTGGAGAGTTAATACATGAAGTTGTGATTGTTATTAAATTGAAATTTTAATTTTTAATTACTGGTTGACTGCTTAGTATGACTTGCTGATGATCAATTAAATTTAATCATTATAATTACAGTCAACATTTTTATGTAGCATTCATTAAAATGGATGTTACGCATCAGAGACAAACTAAAAAAATAAAATAAAATAAATGAAGATTATAAAATGTCTCAAATTATCAGGATTTAGATATTGATGTAGATAAAAAGAGCTGTAATAGACTTAAGTTCTGAGGTTTGACATTCACTTACTGTAACAAAGCAATTACTAACATTGATGCATAAACTTTATGATTATACCTTGGAAAAGTAAAATAAAATAACAAAAAAAAATATCTCAAAGCTTGAGAAGAAGAATGAACTGATCAGTAAGCACAAATTCAAATACAATCCATTTCCTATCAAAAAAAAATTTCTATTCGCGTTATAAAAACTGACCATTATGAACATAGAAACATTTACCAAGTAAAGAAGCACCAATTAATAAGCCATAATTTGAAAATGAAAAACGCGTCGGTTTTTGATAAATTCAAATTTGTCAAGAATATAAGCACTAGAGCTGCGGAATAGAAGCACTAGTTTGACATTTAGGTATATTTCGCTTGAATATTGTTAACTCTACTTCAGTTTACACTCAAATTGTACGACACAAACACATGGTACACACTTATATGTGGTATGTTTTGTGACTAAGTTAATTTTGTTTAATCATGCATAGTAACTCAGTAACTTTTCTGAATTTTTTTGCTAGTTTGGGATTCGAAAATGATGTGTAGTGAATCGCAAGGCTTCACTGCAAACGAGTACCGTGACGAGGCTAGCTTTGATTGACAAATAAGCAAACAGGACAGACGAAGTGAATCCAGCGACGAGCCTAGGCCCCGTTACGACCAGAAGCACGATATTAATCAATGAGCGGTCACGCTCAGGCAGCAGAGCCCAGCTAACCGCCCTATATGACGAGGCTGCAATGCTCTGCGTCACAGACGCTCCACCAAGCATTTCCAAAGTCAATATTTCCACAAGAACTCTCATCATCTCAAGATCTCGACACACAGCCAACAACGGAGAAAAGGAAGCAGAAACCAGTAATCCTGATTGCGGGCATGATGAGGCGCAAACAACCCACGCACTAACAAGAAGTGCAGGTGCTCCAACTTGCCATGCAATCCCACTCTATACGTCCCAGCGCTCTGAAGACAAAAATTTAAGTACGACAGTACTAGACGACAAGCCGTTCGTGGTGAAGAACAAAGAACCAAGAACTAACATCATATTCAAATCTCTAAGTACAAACTATTAAACTCATCCTGTCTTTAATTGCCTTTTCCCCAATTGGATTCCTCGACGGTTCCTTATTTCCTCAGGCGCTCACTCCGAGTAAGATAAAGATATTCAATGTCTGCTTGAAGATAAGAGATGTCTGAGGGTTGGGACTGGAGAGTGAAAATAACGAAGTCACTATAGATGCGTCGCGTGTTTTTTAAATCCTTAAGTGACCTCCTTCTTATGTGAGGGCAGTTTATTCCAAAGCGATGCACCTGATATTGAAAGAGCCCTTTGTCCAACATCGGAGAAGCGGAAACCGATGTTAACATCGTGTTGTCGATTAGGTTTTATAACCTCGGTAGTAGGTGGATGGAATTGAACAACTTGGCAGGACTTTGAGGGAGATATAGAAAGGAAAATACATATTTGACCTTGTGAATGAGTAGTCTTTGTTCTATCGGGGTACAGTTAAGCTTTTTTATGAGAGGGGTTCCACAATCGTTTTACAGAAATTTCCTTTGCATACTACTTCAGCAGCAAAATTCATACATTTCTGTAGCTCTTTTTGGAGACCTTTAGGTATATCTAGCCAGACCAAGTCACAGTAGTCAAAGCGTAATAACACTAAAGATTGGATGGCTAATAATCTAGTTTTCTCGTCAAGCATGTTCTTCACGCGGTGAAGAAACATTAATGTACCATTAATTTTGTTGCATGTTTTCTCCACATGGGATGTGAAGGACATGTTTTGATCAAACCAGGCCCCTAAAGTTTTTACTTTTCTTACTGGTTCAATAATGTCATTTCCTAACGTTAAAGTTAAATTCAAGAGCTTTTTGATTGTGTTCTGGGAACCAAAAATGATGCACTGTGCTTTGCTTACGTTAAGCTTGAGACCATTTTGGTCGTACCGTGGTTTCGCGTATTTTAAAAGCCTCTCAGCATTTGTTTTTGTGTGAGGCAGTTTGGCCAGAGCGCTGGTCATTGCAATTTGTACATCTTTTTCATACATGGAAATTTTCGTGTTTGAGGGCATGGATGGGAAATCATTGATAAAAATTGAAGACAAAAGTGGGCCGAGAATAAAACCTTGTGGAACGCCAAAATCGTTTTGTATGGGTGATGAAATCGTGTTTTCTAATCGGACTGCTTGAGAGCGGTTTGATCAAAAGGCAAAGAATAATACCTAGTAGCTGATCTGTTGTATAAGGGCCATAGATGGGCACAGATAACAGATAACCGATAAAGAGGTGTGGATGCAGGCAAGAGAAACAGTCTGGGATAGTTAATTTAAGGTTTTTGAACCATTCCAATGACTACTCATAATCCACTTCTCGACGTACAACACAGCTAGGCCAAGAAGCACTCGGTGAAGTCCTTGTTCTCTCTCAGCAAGGACATCATCAGGGACATGATGCCTTGTCTTATCGGTTATCAGTGCCCAGCTATGAATTAAGCGCTGACGGAGTGAGTTCTTTTTGACGATCAGGTATTACGTGGCCTGTCATAACTGGCCATAAAGCCGCCATGAGTAGTTGCTATTTTGTTACTTCTGAAGAATTCTCTACAAAGAATGTGAAAAATTACGGAGGTAAAAACTTCTGTTACAGAGCCAAATGCGATGCCAAAGTTAGGAACACTATGATAAGCTCTTTCTTACTCCTGTCAGAATGGCTGATTCTAGAGTCAATCGACTTTTTCCTGTACTTGAAAACAAGAATAATGGAAGGTGGGCCTGCAGTAGCTAAAACACAAAAAAATAATGCAATTTGTAAAAAATATATATTTTATTCTCAGGTATCAAAATAATTAACTAACCGACGTGTCAAAATACTCAATTGGATTCAAAAGCAGCAAAACGTCAATTCGACATAGTTTTCTGTACGGAAACGTCAAGTGTCTCAGGAGGCGAGTGACTAAGAGTGAGTAGCAGAGAGCTAACACGAACAAGGTCAGCTTAACGAGCCCTCAAATGCATGCTAGGAGAAGATATTTTAGGCATGCTGTACATGTAGGGTTATAAGCAAAAAGTTTTCAATCACACGGTGGCATGCAGTACTCTCAAAAAACGCATACGAGAGCCCACTAACGTCTGGAAACGAAAAAAATATTTAATGACTAAGTACATACATGATATAAGAATTTTTTAGTGTGATAGAGTTAGATCGATAGAAAAACTATCTTCATTTAAGTGTACACGTAGACTGTTAAACAAAATGTAATTAAACTTTTCAAGTGCATTTAAATCGATCAGGGCAAGATATAGAAATTGTGGTTATTTCTCGAGCAGAGACACTGTGCCATATTTAGTGATGAGCAGCCCTCAGCGGCTTTGTTCTATGCAGTCCCACAATATATCGAAGTAAATTTGTATCAAAAGTTTCAATTGATGGAGTAAGGATAAAAACACGGTGAAAAAATAAATATGTAAAAAAGAATACGCACAAAATCTATTTATTTCAGCATCTAAAACGCAGTTAATTTGCAAATTAACTTATTTCACATTAATTTCAAAAGTATGAACATCTTGTAAAATTTAAGTTGAGTGAAAATTGAAGTAAATATTTTACATAGCGTTGCTATTTTAGACAATTTAAATAAAAAAGAAATCATTTGTACTCGCATATTAGAATAACTGAGTACAAAACAGTTATATCGTGGAAACTACTGAACCCAGCAGTGGGAGCAGAAAAGATGTTGGCAGCTGTAAATCCCATTCTTTATTTACCACCTTACCTCCGTTAACAGCCCGAGATCGTGCCTCACCACAGCTGCAGCTGCTCGTACCTACTTCCTCGTTAATATTCCTCGATGTCTTCCCTGTTCTTGAGATTCTTATCACTTTTTGGTAAAGGCTGAACGCATGTACACATCTCAACACGATTGAATAGCGATTATGAGCCCACGTTTCCTCACTCATTGACCGATGCTTCAGTACATGCTTATGCGTAATAAACAAATAAGAACAAGGAACAATGAATACCATACTCTAAATTCGTGCGGCGAGAAGCTTATTTGCAACAGCTGCTACTCAAGACAAAATTTGATGAGAAACACTTAAAGGTGCAAAACTAAGTTGCATAAAGGTTACATTTCAAAATGCTTGATTTATAGATTCTTTCCAACGATTCTGAAGAAAACTGACAAAAATCAGGAATTATTTCGTCAAAAACGATAACAAAATTAAAGTTTCGAATCATGCATGTGAAATTTGAAAAGGTCAGTTTTCTGAACATGGATCACGTGTCCGACGTACTCGCGTACGAGTGCTGCTCCAAATCGGGAGCTGGGTGCAATAAATTCCATTACTCAAATAGTACACTGAAAGTTCATTTATACGACGATAACAACAAAATCATTTCTGACAAGACAATATCAATTAAGTTTGACTTAAAGAAATGGTCTGAAAGGTAAAGTCTCGCCGTCTAACACTGAGTCTAATCACAGAAGTGAAGAATTTTTCGAAATTCTTTCAAAGAAAACAAAATTCATTCGACGATAAATGTCACTAAAATAGAGTAGCACCTTAGCAACAAATGTACTATATGATACATTTATTAACTGGACTTATTATTTTAAATCCACATTAAATGTTAAAAATTAATCCCCACCCAAAGACTAATTTGAATTCAAAAGCTAATCAAATTTACTCGTTAAAATAATGATAAATATTTATTTTTAGACTCGCTGAATTGACTAGTTACTGCTTCTGATATCTCCATTGATGACTGTGTGCTTAATTTTGTGGCTACCTCTGGATCGCACTGGAGCCAGTGATAAGCAAGATTACTAGGCTTGAAGACAAATTAGTACCGTATTTAACGACATATAGGATGCCCTTTTTCAGAATTTTGGCTCAAAAAATCTACCTGGGTCATATACATCGTAGGTGAAGTTTGAGACCTCCCGTATGCCTAGGCTAATCTCTCTGACGCTTACGAACCCAGCTTACGTTCCGTGTTTCGTCTTCGAATATTATATGCCGTTAAATACGGTAATGAGCTATACCAGTGATCGTCAATGTTAATTTCAAGATTAACAGAAAATTTATGATCGAATTTCTTGAAATCAATCGCCAAGATCACAAACAATACCCTCATAATAGCAATTTTTTGCACCCATTTTTTGGTATCCATCAAAAGAGTTTAATTGTTTCAAAACATGTGGTGATAAAATACCTACGTAAAATACGTGTTGTGCTCTAACGTAGAACATGATTAATCTTCTTTTACCTTCGTGAAGCTGCGACACCAATGTGCAAATTTATAGGGCTAACTTGCTCTGATAAAAATAATAATGTTCTTAATTGTTACTGTTGAATTTCAGGACAGTCATTCTTTGAGAATAGCTCATAGGACAGCGTTGATGTGAGTCATGACCCAAAAACATCACCGTGGTGTTGGAATTAGAACACCGTTTTCATAACAAACGTTTTGGCACGTAATAGCATAGGAAGGCCAGAATATCTCATCTCACTTTGTCTGAGTATTTAGACTATATTTGGCCACTTTTTAGTCGGAAACTTTTAATAGAATAAATTTTCCAAAATGCCATACTCTTTAGGAGCACACTTCGCAAGCTTCTGCTAGACATTCATTCTTCATTTAAAGTGAAATAGAAAAACATTCCAAACTAGGCTGAAAAAATATGAAGCCAATCGTGGAACATTGAAGATTACCCAGAAAGTTTGACAATTGCAATTTTCGGCTACTTCAACACTTGCGGCTGTAATAAGTAACGTTGGCCTTCGAACAGAGAAAATGTTTTAACGCAGTAATATCAATTAAATTCAAGCCTAAATTTTAACGAAAATATTGTAACTTGTTTGAAAACTGCAATAGCGGGAGAGGAAACAAGAGCAGTGGCTGAAGTTCTCTCACGCACCTTGCCAAGGGTGGTCCGAGAATAGCGGCTACCGGCCACTGAGAGCTGCCGGAGGCTGCAACATAACTTCCTCTTTCGTAACCAAACTGACCACTACCAGTCATGCTCAATGATTTCACTCATGTAAATTTTTAATGACGCATTCGCTGAGGGAAAAATATTGGATTCTTACAACTCAATGTCTCTCCGATCCCATCACTGTGTTTGCTATATAAGATTAGAAAACGCAACGGAAAGCTGTGCACTGTCGCTGAACAATTCTCGTTTTTTGGCATGTGAATGAATTAGGCTAGATACTCCGATTCCTATTCCCTTTTACATCGATTTGTGAAGTTTACGACCTAATATTGTTAAGGAGTGTCATCCTAGGTATATTTTAATCAGCACAGTATTTTTCATCATACATGCATTGTAGGTGAAGTTTCATATGCTTGGTATTATATCCAAAACATACGGTGTTAACTTCTCGCCATAAGTAAGTTGATAATTACTTGGAAAATGCTAGCAGTAAGTCACAGTTTTATTATAAGCACACTCAAGTTGGCTGAATTACATTATATAAACGTAACCTGTGACAATGATTTTAAAGTGAAAAGTCAGCTGATGTCAGCTCTTATGCATGGTCTACATACATGAGCTTTTAGAGAGAAACACCCGTTTTCCATCAATTAGAAAAACGAAAAGCATGAATGGATTCTCAAACGTCATGAGAGCGTTGAGTTTGGAACTTGACAATATTTCATTGGCAGAGTTACGTACGAGTATGTTAGTACAAATTTCATCAGCTCCAACATTGACGACTTCAGTGTTCTTTACTGATGTACATATTATGAGACTATAAAGAATGCTAATTGTTATATTGAATCTACAGAATATTTTTTCTAAGATATTTATATTTTATACTTGATTTAAATTGCGCTATTGATTATAATGTTTACGCAAACCATACACCTGCGCTCGCAGCGCTAGACTTTTTGTTGTTAAAATCCTATACGCAGGTATTTCTAAATTGTTTATATCGCAAAACTGTAGTACTATGCACTAAAAATTAGTGTGAATTATCACTTTTTAAATACATGAAACTAAACAATCGTGAGACGACAAGCGTTAACGACGTACCTTTCGGCTAATTTCTGGTATAAGGAATTCTTGAGAGATGACGCGTACGTGACAATTATTTTGCCAATAAAATACCTTACATTATATTTTTTATTCTAATTAGATTTGTAAGTTTCAGTTTTTCAACTACGGTAATAAGCACTCAAAACGATAATATGAATAAAATCAAGAAATACTTCAAATACTCTCATTTTAGAGAACTATTGCTCGATATGCACATACGTCTAAAGAAAGAATGCAGATAAAAATAAGCAGAAAGTATGAAACTACACCAACAATATTCTGCAACAGAGTGTAGTAAATTGGTAAGCGGTTAAGGGAAGCAATAAAAAACACAATCAGATATGCTTACAAAAAACGTATCGAGTGATGTGTTACGGGAGAGTTCCATAACACGTTGACTCCGAAGTGGTAGGTATGTGTACCACTGAGGTTAGGTTCTGTAATTTTTTCAGATCCTTCTTGTGATTATACGTACAAAGTGAAATTTTACACCAATCAGGCAATCGGAGGCAACGTGTTAACCTTTGATGGCCCCCATCCCACCCCACCCACCACTGAATCGCTTTCCACTCGTGGATCGCTACCTTTCAATAAGTTAAGTATTCAGTTTTTCGGCGTCTACTCGTAGACTCCACCCCGATCAAAGGCTTGTGGCTCCCTTGCTGGACCACGGACCCCTGCTTGATAAACGCTATGTTATGGAACGCTCAACATTTCTTGTAATGTGAAACGACCACTACAATGATTTCATTCTTGTTTGCTTCATGCAAACCGTTCTAAGGAAATGAATTCAGACAAGAACGTTATAATATAAAAATATATTAAATTATTTAGAAGTTAACAATGTGGATCCCCTAGGTGTACAGACATGGCCATATTCTTTATATATTTTACAGCGGAAAGAACAGTTTCATGAAAAATTTCAACAAGCAACTGTACATTTATTGAGGCTGGCTTCTTCTCAGCACATGTCAAACTAAAAAAACTTTTCATGAGGTTTTGAAGGCTGTTTTCAGGTCTTGGTGGTAGTTCTCATGTGGTTTTGAAGGCTGTTTTCAGGTCTTGGGGGTAGGTATCAGGTTCGTACGAAATATTACCAGGTGAAACAACGTAAAATTCTTCTAGAGTATCAGACGCGCAGGCCAAAATCGAGTCCCTCTTCCGGTCACTTTCTTCTTGAACTTCAGTGCGGTCCTCACCGAGTTTTAAAGACCTGCGCGACAGAACACGTACATAAGATATTTAAATACATAAACAACGAAAGAAACAGCAAAAACTGATCTCTACAGTGACAAAAATCATAAGCCCCCACTCTTCGTAGTTTCGGTCTACTTCTACACCTCATGAGACTGATGCAATGCTGGTATTCTTCTTTTCTGCATGTACATAAAAAACGCAACTGGCTGCTCTCAGACCGTCATGCTCCCTGCCTCACCGTGACCATTATAATTATTACACTTCCGTTACTTGGTAGCTTTGTGGTCAAGCGGGTATAAGTACTCATAGAAATCATTATATATCTTCACTTTATGAATATATATTATATCAGATAATCACAATCGTTAATAATTGTGAAAATAGATCATTAATAACATCCCAACTTACCAAGTAGAGCTGTAACTGCGAAAATCCATACTTCAGATTTTTTATTGAGAAAAGACTAGTAGAATTTTTACAAAATTTCTTCCGTTACAATCAAAATCTACAACACGGGCGGAACAAATTAACTAGATCATTTTTAAGCAGATATTGAGCAGATTTTTAGCACACTTAATCTCGTTAAATGCAGAAAATACGTGACAGAGAAAATATGTGTCATTGTCACCTTATAGTTGAAAAAAATTCAGTAATGAAATAAACATACAGATTTACGCATATTTGAATCGGCTTCTACTTCGCGTGACATCCCTCTTTTTGCAGATCCTTTCGCAGTTTCGATTTCTTTTCCAGATTGCTCTACTTACCATTTGTCGGTGGTTTTTCAAAAGCTGAAACTTGTATTGAATTTCTCACCCTTATTCCTTTTAATTCTGTTGGTGGAGCGCATAAAACTTGAGACCTTAAGTGACACTACAAAAAGAAGTTGCAAGAATTAAAATCAATAAATCTTGGGAGCTATTTCGCTTCATGACCTAAGACAACGAGACTGTTTTGTGAAAGAAAATTTTTCAAAATTAAGTAGCATGAAGTTTTAAAACTCGCAATAACAAAGAAAATAGAAGTATCATGGCTATCTCACACTACCAGAAAAGTATTTTCTGCATTTAACGAGACTACCGGAGTTAAAACCAACTTAACATTAGGAGAGTTATTGATATTCGGATGTGAGGTACATGTACATTTTATTGAGACCAGGTATATTATAGATCAAGGAGCCTTATGCCTTTTCTATAATATATAGAAAATATATTACCTATATTATGGTAATATAGAAATTAAACGCAATGTTACACACGGTATATGCCACAGGGATACCAAGCGTTTGAAATTTTTAAGCATTTAAATACTAAAAGTTAAAAAACTGTTATAAATGAAACATCATACGCCACATGTGTCACATATGTCAGGGCATAATTTTCAGGCCTGAGGTTGGTTCTTTTAGGGAATGACTCAAGATTTTCGCCTAGTTGTTATTTGAGGAAATAAATAATCATTTCATACAATTTACCATTAGTAATTTTTCAATTAAGAAAAACGTAAAATCTATAATAAATGAAATCTTAAACCATAAACAAGGTTAACTCGAACTGACAAGGGTTTGCTCTAGACGCTACAGACCGATCCGGCATGAACGGAATAAATTAAACTATGTTCAGTTGGCTACAATTGCGTGGGACTGAACGTCTAACAAACTATGTACTTGTTTAGGCTTCTATCCCTATCTCCCTATGTATATCTCTATCTTCATATATCTACCTATCCTTATTCACCTATCTTTCTCCTTTATCTTTGCCAGTGAATGGATCCAAGTTTTCTTTCACGGGAATTCTTCTTCTTCGTCGTTTTTTGATTAGTCGGCCCGTTTCGACTGTCATTGTGCTATCCTTTCTGCCCCGCAATCAGTAAGAGACTAAACAGTGCTGCATAGTGAGAAACTTTGGAAACATTGAAAACTTAGACTTGTAATATTCGTTCATTCTTAACTAAAACAAGTGTATTTTCCTCTTCGTCAGGCCTGACCTCTTCGGCGGCACCTCATACCCGTGTCAATTCAGCATAGGTGGATAGACATAAAAAGATATAGATATGCATAGGAAGATAGAGAGAGATAGAAGCATTAACATACATATAGTTCGGTAAACGTTTAGTCCCGCTCAATTGTGGCCGGCTGAACATAGTTCAATTTATTCCGTTCACACCGGATCGATCTGTAGCGTCTCAAGCAAACCGTTCTGTCAGTCTAAGTTAACCTTGTTCATGGTTTAAGATTTCGCTTATTATAAATTTTACGTTTTTTGTTGATTGAAAAATTACTAATAATAAATTGTAGAAATCGTTTACGTATTTCCTCCTTAAATAATGATTAGGCAACAATCTAAAGCCATTCCCTGAAAGAACTTTGTGACTGTAAATTGTGCCCTTACATTAAACATTTAAAATATGTATGTATGTATTAAAAGTTAGAAGTTTTAAAACTATTGTGCATGTAACATGATATGCAACACTAGGTGAGTAGAACTGAACAGAGGAGTTCCACCAGAAACTAAGACGTTACCTGTCCTCAAGTAGTGACACCAGGGGAGTGATTCCAGTCGTGTCCACACTCCGTAGTCGGTCAGCCATGCTGTACACAAGCATCATTGCATCAACAGAGAGTACTCGGCAACACTAAAATAAAAAATCATTATTACTTGTTTGACTACATCGTCTCTCAGTACACGAGAATGGAAAGGGTAAGTTGTAGTGAATCGCATGGCTCCACTACAAACGAGTACCGCGAGGAGGCTAGGTTCATCAACCAATGAGCAAACATGACAGAAGAAGTGAATCCACCAACGAGGCTAGGCCCCATTACGACCAGAAGCACGATATTAACTAATGAGCAGTCAAGCTCAGGCTGTAAAGACCAGCTAACCGCCCTATATAACAAGGCTGCAACGCTCTGCGTCATGGACTCTCTACCAAGCATTTCGAAAGTCAACATCTCCACCAACAACTCTCTCTCATCACCTGAACAACTCAACTCACAGCCAACAGCAGAGCAAAGAAAGCGGAAAGCAGCCATTCTGCCTGCGGACAGGATGGGGCTCAAACAACCCACGCACTAACAAGAAGTGCACGTGCTCCAACTCTATACGACCCGGCGCCCTGCCAGCAAGATGTCTGTACGCCAGTACTGGACGACGAGACGTGCGCAACGAAGAAATAAGAAGCAAAAACTAATATGATATTCAAATGCTCAAGTACAAAGTATTAAACTCATCCTGCCTTTAATTGCCTTTTATCCTATTGGGTTCCTCGACGGTTCCTCACTCCCTCAGGCGCTCACTCCGAGTAAGATAAAAATATTCAATGTCCGGAGATAAGAGATGTCTGAGGGTTGGGACTGAAGAGTGATATTAGGCAGATCACTGCAAAGTCATCTTTTTCTACCCTCTTGTTATTGAATTAAAAGATAACATTGATCTAACACATGGCTAGATCTCAATGGAAGACATCTCTCAGCGGAAGTCTCAATAAAAGGATACGTTTTGCATAATGTCGACAAATCGTCACACAGCAACAGAGGTGGTGGTTCCCTTATCTACATCAAAGAAAAACTGCAACCACAAATCAAAACTAAGCGAGCAACAGAAAAATTGGAAATACAACATCTCAACATCTAACCGCATCCAGGACAAACTATCAAAATTTTACTCGTGCATAGAAACCCAACCTGCACAGCAATAGAAGATGACGAATTCTATGATTGCCTTGATAATATTCTTAGTACTCCTCACGAAACACTAATCATGGGAGACTTCAACTTGCCCCACATAAACCAGACTACTCGCCAAAGTCAAGCACCCGGCTCAAAACTTTTTGATCTGATGAGTAAAAATTATCTACAGCAGCATGTCAACGAACCAACCAGATGAAACAACATTCTTGACCTCGTCATGACGACTACTCACCTCAGTATAAACGGCCTAGAAGTTACGGACAAGATCGGTGACCACCAGATGATAGACTTCTCGCTCGAAGTACAAGACCCTAACACAAGGACTCAACATAAACAAAAGGGCAAACTTCAAACTAATGAAAGAAGAGCTTGGCAGCCATAACTACGAAGTACTCATAAGCAACAAAAACGCCGAGGAATGCTACATGATACTCAAAGATAAGATTGCAATCGCTACAGAACACCATATCCTAAGAAAGCAAATCAGGCCAACCAATAACCCTCCATGGTTCTCACAAGAGATTAAACGCATCATCAATGCAAGACAACATTCGTACAGAAAACTCAAACGATACCAAACAGAACCCCGTCGTCAAGAACACATCCACACCTGCAGGGCTGTTAAGCAAACGATAAAATCTACAAAACGAAATAAAGAAATTACAGTTGCAGCACAAGCTAAAACTAACCCGAAAAGCTTCTACAAATACGTGAACGACAGCCGACTCAAAAGAGACACTATTGGACCACTGATTGATTCTGAGGGCTCAACGCAAACGAACAACAAAAGCAAAGCCAAAATTCTTAATACATACTTTACTTCTGTGTTCACTCACGAAGACTTAACTGAAATCCCGCAACCCCAGGCTTTAGCCCTAATCCTGTCAGATGGCGTATTTACAGTAGATGAGGTAGAGGAACAGCTCAGCATTTTAAACCCATAAAAGTCAACCGGACCCGATGGCCTTGGTCCCCGGATACTCAAAGAAACAGCCGAAGTAATAAGCGAACCTCTAACACACATCTTTAATCGATCTCTTGAAACTGGGATAGTTCGGGATGATTGGAAGCGGGCAAATGTTACTCCTATTCCTAACAAAGCTTACCTGATGGTGTAATTGAGGGACCTAACACCTTCAGCATTAGCTACATCAACAAGAGAAAGTTTTTCAAGTAGCCTGACTAGGTGCAGCGTGACAGGCTCGGTGGCAGGCTGGTGAGGAGGGGCAGACTTGGAAGGCACAAGAGGAACAGCTGATGAGCCACCAGTTGCAACTGAAAAAATGATATTTTATGACAATGTCCAGGAATACATAAAAAGTAAATGTAACCTGGATAATTAAAGGACTGCAGCACTATCATTAATACATTTTATGCATGAATTTGCTAGTCCATCACTTCAACTAATAGCATATTTCAAAAAAGCCAATATTTAACATTATAAATACAATCTTCATTCATGAAACTAACCTGAAATCCTCTTAAAATAGATTTGTAGCAGATTGGAATGAGTGATAACAGGATTTAAAGTAGATTTACATCTTAGCAACATGATTTCAACTCAATCAATTTCAAAGCTTCTAGTTTTTATTGTTGGTTCTTGAGGACTAAGAGCAGAGTTTCTGATCCACGTTTTCAGACTCCAAACTTCTGTTGATATGAAACGAAGAGAATAATCATGATTAATGTACAATTTTACTTCACATTTAAGCTAAACAAGAATTTCTTTTTCATACAATAACTGATTTGTTCTAAACTGGATGTTGCTTTAAAGGAAAGTGTTAAGTAAAACATCCTGGTACAACAGCAACGGTGAAAACATTTAAAATATTGGCACTTTCTCACCTATATACAGGATTTCCACATTGCTTTACATTTTTTATATAAACTGAGCACACAAATTTTAATGACAATTTTGAAAGAAGTATTGTCAAAGATTTTTATTTATACATACATACAATATTTCCCAAGTAGATTTGACAAAATTCTACAATATATTTTATTAAGATGTGGGTAATAATACCCAAATTAAACACCTCCTCATAGCTTCTGAAAAATACTAATAACAACTAATCCATCAATTACACAAAGAATGACAGATTTTCAGAATTGATATAACAAGTTCTATTCAATCCCTACCACAAGCTTCCCAGTTCATAATGTCTGAAATAAACAAATTTAAAAATGCAGTAGCACAAATGGTGCTAGTACACAAATGTATATGCATTAACATATTTACATTTTAATCAGTGAATGATCAATTTAACATTAATGTATTGATAATCAACAATGTGCTCAGTAATAATTTAAAGCAGTATAATAAACTTAATATAAAAAAACAAACACATTTCATTCATTGCACAACTGTTAAGTGATCACTCACACAAATTAATTCAAATATTTATCCAACAAAAAATAATTTCCAGTAATATTTTAATTCCTTGAATATCAAATTTTAAAAGTATAATGAAAATACAGAAAAAAGTTCATTAGATAAATAGTATTCATTATATAATGCAAGCTCTCTACTGATTCACCCTTCCGTTTAACATGTCAAACATTTAGGTCTTTTCTGTGTTTCTAGTCTATTTCAACTTCAGAGCCAAGTTTATTCAACTTCATGCCTTTAGAAATATTTATTGTTACTTTAAGATTCAGCACCTAGGCTGAAAGAAGTTACAGGAAGTATATTCTGCGTGGTTCCACTCGAAGAGTATGTTTACTTCTCGGGAATGTCAGAATTTTAATGAAGTTTCAGATGGCTTTAATTTTTCTTGTTGATAGATATTAACAACTATATTAACAATTTGTTTTTGGGTAGGTTCCAGAAAAGGGCTAGGACATAGACTTGGCGAGCTTTGGCTATGGCCTTAGCTCAGCCTATAACACTTAGACTTAGACTTAGATTGAGGGCCAGCGTTTGGCTGGGGCCTTTGTAACGGCCTTCAATTCCCACCAATACACACGCACATACAACAGGATGGCATCCCAGAGTTTTTCTCCCGTGAACCAGGGCCTCAGCTACGGACCAGTGCCGGTCCGTAAATCAAATGGTGCCGGGCCGCATTACAAACAAATAATCACTTCCATTTAATTTACTGTGATGTATTTCTCTTGCGATTGTGAGATTTTCACAAGATGAGAAGTTAACCGCGAGCTGAGCAGCTGCAGGCACGTAAAATTATCAAACTTAGACTTAGATTTAGATTTGAGGGCCAGCGCTTGGCTGGGGCCTTTGTAACGACCTTTAATTCCCTCTAATAACACACACACACACATACAATAGGATGGCTTCCCAAACTTTTTTCTCCTGTGAGTCAGGGTCGTCTAAAGTAATTCCTCTGGGGCCACCCTGAGCCACTCCATGCAAATGAACCAACCAAGTGAGGGCATCACTGGAAGATCCAGCTTGTTATAAACAGCACCGCATGCTTAGCAGGTAGTCACATAGCAAGAGAGTGACTATTCAACATCACTGTCACTTATTCCATGCATGCACTAAGAAATCTTTCATTGCATCCACAACTGTTATG
>VCRD01001840.1:57559-84641 GCA_006783055.1 Trinorchestia longiramus
TCTCAAATTTTAGTAGATGACCTCCCTTCCCCGTCAGTTGGATATTCCTCAACCACTCAGTCTTCCACTTTGTTTTGAAGGCAGCATAGGTAAGAATCTTCATTTTTTCATAAGAGGATGGAATTATAGTGTAGTATAGCAGCGAATTGCATTTTTTGCTGTCTCATCTGCAGCCTCATTGCCAAGGACGCTCTTATGACCTGGAACAAAACTGCAGGGAAATACCATGAATAGAAGCAGTGGTGAAGAGTTGGTTTAGTATATCGTACATTAAAGGGAGATATTTCTTGTCCTCTTATTCTGTATGAGATGCCTCTAAACCTCCGAGTAAGTAAATATTTAGGTCAGAATTATTCAAAGAAAGATAATCCACTAAGACGGACAGTTTTTGTGATTGAAAAGCATATAAACAATGAGTGACTTTTTAATTCAAATCTCATACCGATAGCGCAAAACTCCGGAATGCCACCTAGTAGTATGTACATATTTTAGAGAGAATTAAAGGCTGTAACAGAGGCCCCCAATTGCGGTCGGCCTTCAATTTCAGCATTAGTAAAGTTTATACACAGTGAACAAAGATTCTCTAACGGATAAATTTTAATATTGTTATCAGTAAACCATCAAACTGAAGAAGTCGAAGCATGGGATTAAAAATTACTTACTGGCATTGTCATGTGTCGTATAAATAAATAAGAACAGAGTATGTGTTTGAATAAAACTCTAATATCTTCTACATATATAATCGACAATGTATTTTTATCTCTCTCTCTCTATCTGTGTGTGTCCGTCCCTTTACATCGCTTCTATAATATTACTGACAAAAATTATTTAACTGAAATCAGAACGAATATGCATGTATTACAAGAATTGTATTGTGGATACCAAAAGCACGGACCACTATAAAATATCTAATTTTTTCCGTTATTAGCTTTCTTCTCTTACACGACCATGTTATCAGTAAATACGGTACAGAATGGAAGTTCTGTATGTATACGGCTATATTCATGAAAAATATTCAGATTATGATAGTATCACGGACATAACTGAAATATGTATCTGATTTCATCGATCCTTAATGTTATTATTTTTAAACCAAGTAATTTCAACGGGTACTATCAGGGCCATGCTATCGGTAGATAAGATAAAGAATGAAAGTTTCGTATACAGGGTGTCCCACAAAAATGTCCCCTATTTTTGTATGAATAATACCTTTTTTATATACTTCCAGTTAAAATTGAGATGTTTTGAGTCTTTTTCTTTCATGTTATTGGAATTTTGGTTTTTTATTTAGATAAAATAAAATTCTTAGTATCTACAGAATATCTTCTGCACAGTAGAAAGTTGAATGAACAGGGGCACAACATACTTTGTGACAAGAAAGTCATAGAAACATTGTGCAAACCTTAATACATAATTCCAATGGTAATTAATATTTAAAAATTGTATCTTACATAAACACGAGTATTTAAGCCATTTGTGAGTTAGAAGTTTGCCTCTTCATTTTCAACATTTGAAGACCTTTAAAATGCCGCTGACTAAAGATCAAAGAATTTTCAATGTCCTAAAATTCAAAGCAACTAAAAGCTATGAACAAGTTCGAAGAGCTTCTAACGAAAAGTTCCCTGAAAGAAACTCCTCCGATAAGAGAACGGTTTATCGAACAGTGAGGAAATTTAATGAACGTGGAAGTATTGTGAACAGAAACAAAGGAAATTAAGGAAGAAGAATAACACAAAGAACTGAAGAAAATTTTGCAATTGGGCGACAATTGATTGCAGAAAATCCCCGAACCTCTGTAAGGCGCAACGAAAGCAGTCTTACAATGACAACATTCCAAAGAATTTAAAGAAAGATATTCGTGTTCATCCGTACAAAATTCAAAGAAAACATCAGTTCCTGCCCACTGACTACGCAAAGCGAAGAGCGCATTGCAATTGGATTACTGAACACGAACCAAGGTTCATCGAAAGATTAGTAGTCACTGATGAGGTTATATTTTCAATGAAAGGAAATGTTAATACTCAAAATACAAGGTTTTGGTCAAGTAATCCACCCGAAGAAAATGTTTTTGAAAAAAACATTCGAAGGGAAGGATGATAGGAATTGAAGGATGATCGAGCAATGATTCGGAGAGTAGTTGCCGCTATGGTGAATCGAAGTAATACATACTTGTTTTGAGAGAGACGGCCGGCATGTTGAAGGATTTAAATGTTGAGTTCCATTTCATTTATTAAGGTTCATTTACTGTTTTATTGTTAGAATTTAGTTTTGTGGTTTGGAAAGCTGGAAATAAAGAAAAATATCAATAATGTTATTTCAATGACTCCACGTCACAAAGCGTGTTCTACTCTTGTACATTCACCTTTCTACTCTGTAGTAGATATTCTGTAGATACTAATAATTTTTTATCTGAATAAAAACAACTTTTTTAATAACATGAAACAAACGAACTCAAAATAGCTCAATTTGAGCTGCAGGTATAATTTATACAAAAATAGGCGACATGTTTGTGGGACACCCTGTATGAAAAGGGCCCATTTAAAGCACAATAATTCGTCGTAAGTCTTTAATGCATTCATCTTCAGAATAATTTTAAATTATTCAAATCTAAATCGTGGAATTTCCACGGGAACTATCTAGTCATGAAACATGCACACGTGACAAATTTTCAATTACTTCGATAAACAAAATCGTATGCCTATAGATTCTCCATCATTTTTATTCAAGAAAGTAAATATATGAATGATACGCGATAGGCGTCATATTTAGTAATGTATTTTATGAAATTGCTAGAGATCAGAGTAAATAAACTGTTTTCATTTTAGAAAAACAAAAAATAACATTTCACTTAGAATAAGCTTGGAATTTAAATGGGAATAATTTTGTTTGTCAATATATCCCTTAGATGTCGTCAGTAATGTGTAGTTTCAAAAACTCACAACAGACCAGCGAAAAAAGTGCTATGTATACGAAAAAAGTCGCTTATTTTTAGATGTAAGCCACAAAACGATAACCACGTGAGTAAAATCGTTCAAAATTTACGGCTTCTTTAAATAATTAGCGTTTTATTCGTTACTCTGAAGTCATGTATGTATTAGCGACCATTTAGCAAAATTCATAAAAAACAGCTGTGAACAGATTTTCATTCGTAATTCAAATTTGTTGTATATATCTAGAAGCAGGTTGTTGTGGAAATACTTTAGAAATTAATATCTAATTTCTATTTGAAATGATAATTAACTTTTGATGCCATACGTTAAGAAAATGCAGTACATCTGTGGATAGATTCATTAGATTTAAACTAAAAATTAGAATGTTGCATCATACTCGCACAGTCCTATGGACAGAAGTGTTCAACTTAACTAGGTCTAAGACTATGCAAGATTTGCAAATGGTTGTAGGGAATTTTATAAAATTTCTCAACATTCGATACAAGATTCAACAAATACACCAGGTTTTGCATTTTATTTTACATTAACGGATGTACGCTAAAACTGCTGCAGCTGAGTTAAATGAATTACTTTTTCTTTAGTAAGATAAAAAGTTGGTGTATTCAAATAAAAACGGTAGTTGTCGATAAAAAAATATTCTGCAACATATACTGCTAACATGGTTTAGGAAAATATTTAGGTATTAAAACATACACCGGCAATTCGTCTTCACATAGCCCTGTTTAGTTTCTAGTCATAAAGGAGATGACAGTTTGCGTCCAGTGGCTACAGAAATGAAGCCAGAAATTTGTCAGAAAAACTGTTGCACAGTAACAAAGCGCTTACTCAATCCAAGAAGAGTATTTCCTGAAATGTCATAGTAATTTTAGCAACTGAGTGACTGAATATTGTGCAAAGCATCACTTTCAAATGTTAATATTGTGTATGTTGCAAATGTTGTAATGTTCTTCTGCTATGCAAATCATTACAGGATTTTACAGCTTTAAACCTGCGAGTTAATATCGATAACCTAAATTATTTGTGTTTTTAGTCTCTAAACTTTTTAGAAACGAATGTTAAATAGTGAAACTTTCTAACTTACATAGTTTCAGTGTTATGTTTCTAAGAATAACGTGGAGAATTGTACACGAGTATCAAAAGTTATGCGAATATTTCACCCTAAACCGCCGGACGGTACAACTGCATCGCATTCACATCTGCTGGGAAATAAGAAGTCTAAGAAGTCATAACCTTGATACAATTATCTTCTAGTTAAGAGAACAAAACTATTTTGTCGTAGAAAAGGAAAAAGAAGAGAATCCAAAAGAGTTATTTCGCAATATACCGTACATTCATTTCAAAACACACTGGACATAGTATTTTTAACCTTGTCGATTCATGAAAGGTCAATTTATGTAGCATGTTTAGATATTTCTGTGACGAAACATTAATTCTGACTTCACTTTTGCAGTTCATTAGAAGTAACTATGCCTTATCGTCATTCATAATTAGAGCAGCTGGTTGACTTTTCCATGCGTAAATTACCCTCGTCTACTTTGATGCAGTAGAGGCCAACATGAAGAGCTGGCTTTACTCAGTAGATCGATGAACCAACTATAGCTCCCAGCTGGACCAGCGCATCTAGGTCAGTTCTGTTTCCGCTTCACAGGCTCTGGTCACTGTAAACTGGCTTTGCGAGACGGAATAATTATTTTTAAAAGTCTTTGTGTGCACAATTGTGAAAATTAATCTTGTCCTTTGTTGTCTACAATTAAAACAAAGAAAAATTTTCTGTTGATCAGAATTGACTTTGCTAACCAGTGTTGTAAACTTGTCCAATGTGTGCAAAAATATAACCAGCAGCCTTTGCCCTCGCAATGTTGCTTGGTACTTCCATTAGCGACTCTTTTGCTTTCAACGCCTTCGACTGAGAAATGAATATTAATGAATTTGAAAAATTTCTAGAATTGAGAAGTTCCTTGTGCTTCACTGTTGGTGCTTTGAGAGTACCGACCTTTCGAATCCAACTTCACAAACTTTTTGATTCCTAGAGTAAAAAATATTGTTTCTCTTTAGACGTATAGTAAATAAAAAATTGATTGGAATACAGTTCTTTTGCTAGCCATCAAAATATAATAGCCTTATGAACTTAATGACACGTGAATATATCTCTGAAAAAAATACGAGTTTCCTTACGAACATATAATAAATTAGGAAGCAAAGTAGGCCTCATGATGGACTTCGGACGGCGCTGTGGCTGCTGGACCATGAGTGAACTAGAGGCCGAGAGAAGCCGGCACAGGACGACGCTCGACGAAAACGCGCGACTTGCCAAGGAAATTCAGGTCAATATAATTATACTGGACGCTTGTTTGATGTATCACTACATCTTCTTACTTTCCACTTGCTTTTTTATTATGCTAACTAGTTAACAGGTTAACTCCTTTATTGGCTTCACATATGAAAATGTTCTTTCGTAGCACTGCATGTACAGTACTTCAGGGCCTTTCCTTACCTTCATATGATGAATTTCTGCATAAGATCACAGTAGATTTGAATGCACTGCTAATAAATGGAACTACTCTTTCACTTGCCAGACTTAAAATGACATTAATTAGGCAGCTAAGATAATAAAAAAGTAAGTGAAATGTAAGATCATGTGATAATAGGAATAACTATGCTACGGAAATATAAGAAAGAAGCTCGCAAAACATTCATGATGCAAGGGAGGTATGCCCCACATGCAAAGTATACACATATACTATAAGTAGGTGTGCAGGCAAGTGAGGTATGTACAATATATAGAGCAGAGGTTGCTAAACTGTAGATAAATTACCCACTAGTGGGTAATGAAAATTTTTGCAGTGAGTAATGATTTGAAAACTGGTGTTTTTGTTCTACACTTATTAAGAGTGTAGAATAGACTACTTATCTTCCTGCAGTATTAAACGATGTTAGTTATGTGAGGGTGGTTTTAAATGGGTACAACAAAGAATTCTAGAACTTTAAACAAACAAACAAACAAACAATCTTTATTTCCAATCAAGTACACAGTACATTTAGTACATTGGTTTTTAAATTCTTAAGGTTAACATTCTTAGAGTAAGGATGATGGTGAGCTCCATGCGACGATCCTGGGATGTGTCCATGGGCGATGAGTTGAGGTCTTACCGATAAGTGCGAGCTCACGGCGTGAAACGAGAAACAGCTCGTATTCATTGCCGGGTTTCGAACCCGCACGCAGTCTTTCTGCACAAGCAGAGACCCGATACAGAACACGGGCCGCAGACCACTCGACTACGGTGGCTGCAACATAATTGACGTTAGTTAGGTTAGGCTTACGATAAATTACAGTTAAAATAATGATTAAAGTTTAATTAGGGAATGGTAGTTTTAAATAGCACGAAAATATAGAAATTAAAATATTTAATTTTGATAATAATCCCCTTTTAAGTACACCCTCCCGTTACATTCCAAGAATTTGTAATACATTCCATTGTATAAATTCATATGAAATCGAATGTTCTGGAGTTGACCCATTTTAATATGATATAATATATTAATAATATAAATATGTCAATGCAAGGCAACCAGATGTTCATTCCCTCGTGTATGGACAAAATCGCAGCATTTGAAAAAAAGAGTTGTACAAGCGTCTTGCAAGCACTGGCAAGTTTATGATTTTCCCATACTTGTCAAAAGTCCTTACAGATTCTAATGCTGATAGGTGTTCCATTACTAATTCTATTGAAGAACACATTGCATCGACTATCGAAACCATTCACAATTATCATCCAGACTTGAATGAAAGATACAAACTGAGATGGATTTTGAAGCTATTTGGTTGCAATGAAAATACTGTACCAGATGATACATCAGCTAAAACAGAATTCCTGTTGTTGAGAGATGATTACAACGCAATAGAACAATATAGTGATTCTACATTACCATTTTTTGGGTCAAACAGAAAGAATCGTAACCCAAACTGCCCAAACGAGCTCTCGCATGTCTTCTACAAGCACCAACTACGTACATATGCGAGCAATCATTTTCAGCAATGGTTTCAATTAAAACCAAATTCAGAAACAAGCTACAATTGGAAGACGATTTTAGGTATGCGGTGGCAAAAACAACACCACGCTTTGAAGAGCTTGCAAGAAAGAAACAGTCTCATCCATCACACTAATTGTTACATAGATAACCTTAAACCGAAATCATATGTTATACAACTGCCTTCTAATAAATTGTTTTCATGAGTAATGCCTGTCATATAATTTAACTATGGCATGTATTGTATTATCATGAATATACATATCCTGTTTTAAATATAATTTCGCCGACAATAAAAGTTTCTTGAGTTATATTTAGTTTTACTGTGTCCTTGTAATTGGCGACAACTGTGTGTGGCTAATGAAATTTCGTGGGTGGGTAACGCCTGAAGAAACTAACAAAAGTTTAAGAAGCTCTGATATAGAGTATATATGCACATGTACTGAACGTACGTGTCCATCTAAGTCTGAGTTTTGCTTGACCTTCATTTCAAAACAAACAAACTAACAAACTACCCAATCCTTCTAAAATATTTTTTGTAAAATGTAGAATAGTCGCATGGGTCATATTTGATTGTCCTATGTAAGATGACAGTAACTCTAGTTATTGTCAACTAGAAATAGCGGTAGAATTTGATATGCCAATAGTTTTCTTTTTCGGACGTCCTTCTTTTCTGCTGAATCACGGCTTCAGAAACAAGAAAATAACTTCCTATATATAACTTCTTTCATTCACTACAGTATCTCCGCATTCGCTCTGCAGGGATTTTGTAGATGCATCTATATTAAAACTTTTATGAAGCTCTGGTAGAAAAAGGGGGATCTTCAGATGTGATGACAACATAAAAAATTAAAAATTGAGAATATTACTTTCAAAATCAATAATAAATATCACTGATTTATGATCGATAATAAGTCACAATTTCTCAAAAAATGCAATCAAAAATTCGATTCAAGAAAATCAGCCATTGCTTTAGTTGCAACCTGATACCACCTCAATTCAAATTCCATGCAATCCAGAAACCTTCCTTATGTTTTCAAAATTTGTCTCAGAATTAAAAACTTTTAAATTCATCTCATTCATAAACTTATTCTACTGCAATTCAATGGTATGAAAGGGCTTGAATCATTGCAGTTAAGGATGTACATAAAATTATTTTCCTAAGCAATCGAGTAGGTACTCGTATAGCCCATTAAATACGTTTTTTGGAAGAATAGTCTTGAAAAGTTCTGAAGGCATAGGAATGAGGTTTTATCACGCATACGAATATGCAACATCATGTTCGACTGCACTGGAAAATAAATAAATAATGGCTTGATTGTTTGCAGTCACTACGGGACGAGTTAGTGATGGTACACGACACAGTGACACAGCTTGAGCGTAGGTATTCCGATCTGTCCGGTCGCTACAGGGAGGCTCGGGAGAAACTCAACCAGGTCAGTGATACGATGCTAAGCAGCTCTTCAATGTTTCTACTCAATAAGTTTCAAAAGAAACATAACAAACCTTACAAATAAAGTGAGTCATTATGCTCAGTGCAGTTGGAGTTTTAAAACGAAATTCATTAAATTTTTCGAGTGTATGAAAATGTTCGGTGAGAGTAATGAAAATGCAAACTTTGGGCCAGTGAACTATTGTTGTAATTATCGTACAGCATTTATTTGGCAATGATAGTGTGTCAAAACATAACTAAATATTGAAATTGACTTCAACACAAATTATTTTTCATTAGAAGTCCAGGTTATATAATACAGGGTGTTTCAAAAAAATGTACTCACCCTTTAACCGTTGCTAACATGCTGTCTTCTTTGTGTTGCAGGTGTGAAGTTCGAACCTTTGCGAACATGATTAAATGGGATTAAAGAATCATGTTCGCAAAGGTTCGAACCTCACACCTGCAACACAAAGAAGACAGCATGTTAGCAACGGTTAAAGGGTGAGTACATTTTTTTGAGACACCCTGTATTAATATTCACAATCTCGTCTTTAATTATCATAGGCCTGTCATCTTCCTAGATTACCATCTGTATCTGTAGAACAACATTACAGTATGTGCAGAGATAATTTGGTTCTTGATAACAACTATAACAATTTTCATGCGGGCAGGATTCATGAAACGATTTTCAACTGAACAACCTATTTTGATTTCTTTATCTCATAGTTATTAGAGGATCCTGATTACATTAACACGTAAACATGTTTTTTCTGGTTGCACAAGGTGACCTCAACCACAACTGAGTTGCAAGGGCAGTCTGAAGAGGCGTCTGAAGACAACAGGAGGCTGAGAGTCGTGTGTAAAAAAATGGAAGATCAGGTACTGTTTAATTCCATCCGATGCACGGCAGTGCTGTCCGTAACTCATTGTTATTTTCAATAAAAGAAAACATTATAGTAGTCATGTGCGATGAAGTATTGCTCCCCCTGCAGCAATATAGCCCAGATAAATAATCACTATGCTTAAAACGTAAATTAACTAAGAATTTAAAAGTGATGAAAATGCTAAGGAAATTTAGCATTTTTAATTTAAAACATTATGGGACCCAACTGCATGATCGGCTCATGTGTAAAACTTCTGTAAAATGAAAAAGTATACATTGCTGACATTGATGAACTAAACCCTAATTAAAACACGAGACTTTAAACAAAAAACGCATCTCAAAATAAATACAAAATCCTTATAAAAAATTTAGTAAATACTAAGCGCAACATATCTATAACTAAATACAAAATCCAGACCAAAACCCCTTTAAATTTTTTTCTATATATGAGGTAACACGCCTGCGGGAGGAGGCGGAGGGGGCGACGGAGGCGGCGGAGGAGGAGCGGTTGAGGCGACAAGCGTGCGAGGAAGACCTCACGAAGGAGGTGAAGGCTGTGGAGCGCTCTTGCAGGGCTGAGATCAGGAGGGTGTCCTCCGCACTGAATCTGGACGTGCAGCGTCTGCAACAGGTGGGAGTGAAAGGCTCGTCCATGAGTAAATGAAAAGTGAACAAACCTCTAGAAGTGAACAAACACCTAAACCTCGCCAGTTTATCTAAAATACTGCACTATTCTTCACTCCAGTCATATATATAAACATGCATACATAAATACGTACATATCTGATTCCATTGATTGACTTTCTTGCACATCCTGATCATGAATCATTGACTGGAAGAAAGAAGTTCAAAGATTTCCGGTGCTACAACTCCGACAGAATGTCCAGATACTTTAAAACTAAAAATTTGGTGTATGTCCTCAGCTCCAGACAGTAAACTACTAATTTGGCGCGCCAGTTGAAGGTTAACACGTTAAGTGCGAAGTGACCCACCGGTGGGTCACTAAGGTTAGGTTCTGTAATTTTTTCAACGCTTTCTAGTGACTGTATGTACAAAGTAAAGATTTGCGCCAACTAGGCAACCGCACTTAACGTGTTAATATTTATAGAAACAGTGTTTCCAGAAGAGAAGTTCTGTTAGTAAAAATTTTTAATTGCCGTAGTTTGAAAAAGAAAAAAGTGTCTGTGCTGGCTATTATGCATGGCTATTATCTAATCTTTAACTAGGGCATATGTAAAAGTATTCCGACGTATGAAAAAGGCATGATACATCCTCTGTATGTATTGTCAAAATTTACTTTAAGTGAGATGAGTACCTGTACGTATTTCTGTGCTATTTAAAGTTGCCACAGTGTATTTGAAAATAAGTTAATGATCATCTATCGAATTTTTCACTTCAGCGAACTTGAATAGGAGACATTGCCTATGTATTTGAAATAAGAAGTCAAGCACAAATTCTATTCTGTGCACTATGAAACACATACTCTATATGAATATGTTCATAGTTACACACGAAAATTTGTAGAACTACCTGTTTTTCAAAGCAAATAAGAAACCCTGTTTTTATAAATTAAAGTACTCTTTTGTTGATTGATTTGGACAGTCTCAACTGATAACAACGATTATACAGTTTTGGTCGTTTGCTTTGGACAGACCCAGCTGACAACAAAGATTCAGAGCCAAGAACGTACGAGTACATGTTTGTTAAGGCTGCATCTCCAATGTACCTCACCTTCACACGTGTACGTACACAAGGTGGTTCACAGTTCACACTATGACAGTGTAGGTCTGTAACGGAAATGCTAGCACTTTTGACATTACAAATACCGTGTATCGAAGTTGCAGATCTCGTGGCAACCTTCGAGCTTACTTTCGTTAATTCTTTAGCGTATAATATTGGTCACCAATAAATCAGAGGGAAAAGAAAAAGCGAGAATTTCGTTTGAGATTTTGATAAGATGCTTTAAAAACGGCTATTTCATTGGAGATACTGAAACTCTTTGTTCAAGTTTATCCATTCCAATATGACCGGTATGTTTTTGCATTTCGTCTCTGCTATGATTGTTAGTGAAAGTTTGATCTTTTTGATAGGAGGTAACGCACTTGGAGGAGGAACTCGTGCGAGAACGCGGGCACCACGCCACCACCAAACGCCGGCTGCAACACGTGCAACACCTATTGGACTTACACCATCACGTCCACGGAAACGACCACCGTCTCCTCGCACCAAGGTCCCGATCCCTCTCACCATTTATCTACGACGACTTCTACGTTCCATGATATCCGAGGAGCAGGTCTGTGGCCCTCAGCAGGTCATGGGCTTGAAGGGGAGGTCTACAACCCTCTGTGTGTCGTAGGCCTGGCCCAAACATGAAAGCCACACGCCGCCCCTCTTCCTTCGTGAGTTTCGTTACGCCTTCTTCTGCAACGAAGAAAAATTTATGAGCTAATTTCAATATGCAGTGGCACCTCGACGTACGAATGTCCTAACTTACGAATTATTTAACATATGAATGGTCATTTGGTTCAGATTTCCGCCCATGAAAATCTGAACCAAAAAACACTCGTATGTTGGGAGGAAATTTGAACCAAATGACCATTCGTATGTTAAATAATTCGTAAGTTAGGACAATCGTATGTCAAGGCATCATTGTACTCGCAAAAGAAGGGCGTGTGTCTTAGAAAATAATGACATATTTCATTCACTTTTTTGTGTTACCACCGATTTAGGACACTGTATATTCCTGCTCTCTTTCCGAATTAGCATCGTTCTCTTTCTGAAATAGCCTCCTGACACAATTCTCTTTGTTGTTGAGCAAGTTGGGTGCATCAAGTTTTGGATGTCAATTGTTTTTGTCTGCTGAAATGAACAAACCTAATATTCCTAAGTAATCGGGTAAAAAGTCTCTCAATTTCCTGATGCCCATAGCTAAAGCAATCCAAGTAATACCAGCCAGGGCTAAAGACCACTATAACAAACTGTTCATGGTTCTTAGAAGCGCTAACCTAATGGGAAGATTCTTGCATCCACTGAGAGGCAGAGAAAAATACTCTAGTCACAATTGTCTGCATCTGATAGTCGTAGCAGGCAGAGGGGAACAGCTCAAACTACAAATAAAAAAATAAATAAATGAACTTTATTTCCAACAGAGTATACAGTACATGTACATTAGGTTTTGAATTATTGTTAGCATCTTCTGAATTGTGATGGTGCTTATCGATAAGATCTTCAGAGAAGTAGCGATGCTTCAAGCAAGATCCCCGTCTTGTGTGCTGCAACTTGAAGTCGAAGCTCGTAGGGGCGTGCCGATAAGCGTGGTTGAGGTGTGGCGTATGCTAAGCGTCCAACCAAGCAGCTGTTGGACATGTTCTTGTAGCGGTCAATGGTCAGGCACAAATAAACAGTGACACCTACGGGGAACGATCCCGGGCCTTCCACATAGCAGACGGGTACCCTCACCAGTCGGAGCTGGTCGGCCACAAGATTTTACTCGAGCTTACAAGTGAAAGAATGTTCATCTACGAACCCAAAGAACACAGAGTACTAGTGAGTACCATCCTGCAATTCAGCTTAGGCTGAAGGGGAATTAAAGTCAGTCGTTATGAAGATTTTAAGAAAATCCTCATTTTAGTTCGGTTTGTGTGCGCTTCACTCTGTTATTTTTGAAGTTAGGTACCCATTGTTAAATGTGCTGATTTGTTTTAGGTCAATAAATTACTTAAAAACGCTGTATTTTTCAAAACTATTTCATTGCTGTTTTCAGTTTTGTGTTAAGTCTAACATTTTGCAATTTCTCGCCATAAAAACACTTTCGTTCGAATGGCTCGGGCTCATTTGTTTAAAGCTGGAAAGGCATTCAATCTAATGAAACCCTGCAATGCTAATCACGTGGCGTTTCTAGGTTTATCTTAATTTAAATGTACAGGTATTATGTATAGAGAACATTGGTCGATCTAGTGCGAGTCTTGTATTCTTGGTATTGTAAACTATATTTATTTCGTAGTATGTATAGATGAAGGTTGTTCAGTGAATTGTGTGTTTTAATAATAGATGCCCTTTACTAAAATTTCCAAAATTAATTATTCTCGCATATCTTTCATTGACATTTCAGGAATACTTATCTTTTTTTCATTACAGATCCCCGCTGCAGTTTTAGTACAAGAATGTTAACAGGAAAACTGCTGGTTTTCTGAATTGGAAACTGATCGTGGTCTTTTTGGTGCTACTATGTAGAAATTGCTCACGACTGATGTGGTTTTTTTAGTGATCACATAGTTCTGAACCTGCGAAGTAGAAGTGAGCAGCATCTGCTTCAGTCAAACTCAGAGCCAAACTGTAAGAGCAATTTAAGAAGTGCGGTGCAATTAGAGCGCCATTTGTAAGTTTCTTTGTACTAAAATTGCTTTTGACTTTCTTATCACTTGAAGATAAATCATGACCACTGACACTGAATCAATAAACTTCGGTAAAAATTCATTCTTATTACAAACCCTCAGAATGAAAGCAGGTAAGAACGGTAAGATTAAGTAAATTGATCTTACAAATTTTCCAAATATTTCATTTTCTATCTTCAGCAGCATCAATCAGTGAAATTATAGTCACCGGTACATTTTAAAGATAAAAAGAGGCAGAAAACTCAAATTTGCCTTAAAAAATTACTATTATCCCAACTAACTAAAATTTATTTTTGACAAGTGTGTTTACATTTTTCACAGAGTAATTTTGACCAATTTTATTTTTTTCTGCTAGTGTACATCATTATGATTTTAAATATTTTTCCTTCCGTAACTTTAGCCGCGTTACTTTCGTAAGCACTGCCTTGACAAGTGAAATCACATAGACCATAAGAAAGTAATTATCCAAATATCGACTACGCGATATGACTACTATTCATTTTATTCCTGTGAACGATTTTTCTAGGCATAAAAATAATGCATGAACATGCTATTCAACTTCAAAATTTTTTAAACCGTCTCTCTCCACTGCCCTGCCCTGACTGTACGATTAAACTGTATTCATGATTGATATAGAGGAAGTGCTTTGAAAAAGAACTACAATAAGATTTGTTTAGTTTCCTGTATAACTTTAAAATAGTTTTAAAATACTGAAATATCCACAAATTTTTGTCACTTAAAATGAACTTGAAATATAGTTGTTACAAACTCTTGTGCCTCGCGGTTGAAGCAGCCAAGAAAGCTGGTTCACACGCTGGTTCATTTATTCTCAAGCGAGACATCGACTGCCACAATTGAGTGAGTGAGTACACCGTGTGAGATCCTGACTCATTGTATACTGTAGTCAGGCACTCAAACTGCTGAAGTGCCGTAATAGGGCTCCCCATACTAATACTAATGTGCGAGAACCTCAACTCCGATGGTTACTTCTAGTCTCTTTGTGTTCACAACGTAATATCGATGGTTACCGTAGACTCAAATTTACGTTCAAACTTTCATGAAAGTCCAGGAAAAATTCTATTTTAAGATAGTAGTCGTCTTGCCTTACATATTCCTGCTATACGGATAAATTATGCTAAGTAACGATGAAATAAAAGTCGACTGAAGAGATGTGAAATCCCAACTTCTGTGTTCGGACATGGCTATGCTCAAACGCCATAGGTGGAGGTTCTTTTAAATTCCATATCTACTTCTCTGTTTGCCATGCACCAATAAAAAATAATGACACAAGTATTGAGTGTAAGCTCCAATGGGCATCATGAGATTATATCTACTATTCGTAGGACAGTTACCAGTACTGTTATGTAAAATGCAAGCAAAAATTATCATACCATGCTTCACTTTCAGAATTACAGTGATAGATTCATGTATGTATGAAAAATTATCGTTAGCCCAACAGTCAAAGTTGCGGAGTTGGTATTTGTACATAGATCTCGTGCACCAAAAACGTGAATAAGTTCAACATAAATAGTCAAACAAAAATGTATGTTTACAAAAATATTTGCAATGTGTTAGTGTGAAAGAGTGGCGTTTTTGCGTGTGTGTGCAAGACTATTATTATATTATTATTTTTGTGTGCATCTTTAGTTGTGTTTCGATAACTGGTTACTTGCATCATAGATGGTCATTTTGCATGTGTATTAATATTAGTGTTGAACTATGTTTTAGCCGGCGTTTGATATGAGTGCTTGTATTGAATGGATTTGATTATGAGAATATCAAATGAATTTGTATGGTTGTTTCATCGGACGCCTTACATTGAATGTTGTAAATAAACATTAACATGAAGAACGTTTTTGCTGTATATATGATTTAGTTATACTGTGTTTAGCTATTTTAAAGTAAATATTTGCTTATCTAAGAAGCCATTCATTTCTGAACTATTGATCAAAAAACTGTGATTTAGAGTTTCAAATATTATCATTATGATTTTATATTTATGAAATGCATTTGAGGACGAATATATCGAATAAGATAAATAAATCTGTTTTTTATAAGTGTAACATTTTAAATTTTAAATATTACAACTAGTACTAAAACTGACCTTGGAACACCTTTTTCTGAGCCTTTCAGTTTAGCCCTGAGCTGTGTCTAGTCCTGAAATTTTTTTAACATGATTTATTTATTTATTTAGTCCTCTCCAATTGCTACCTGCAGAAGAGCAGACCAGGTAGTAGAAAGGGTTCATTGCCACTATGTTTTTTTCACATTCATAGCTCATGTTAGAAATCACGAGCTTTACAGCACGCGCACAGTGAGCGCCACCAAAAATTTGTTTTATTTTCCGTAAAATTTTTAAATTTCAAAAGGTGGTGCATAGTCACCACTGAGGTATTTTAATTGGTTACAAAGTTCGACGTCAGAAAAGACTGAAAGTAAAATTTGGTGAGACAACGTGTCCTTGACTCCAACATAATGCACTCTCAGAATTTAACTGCTGTTCATCGTTAATACGCCGCCTAGCCGACGTTGAGATCACGCACTCACTGATGGGTTATAGAAAACCGGTAGATCTAAATCAACAAAAACCTCAGCTGACAAATCTTCTATAAACGATATGAAACATGGATATGCTCATGACTGTTGAGATGGTTCAGCTGAGAGCAAAGAGTTAAATGAGGATTCAAGGAAACGTTCGGGCCAGGATATTAAAAAGTATTGAGAGCATATTTATACACATTGTTATCTAAAATCTAGAAGCTATGCATTTTTGTCTCTACAGAATGACGTTGATAAAATAAATGCATGTGCTCATTGGTCATCCAATTTGAGTAGTTAAAACGTAGTATCTTCATTTTAATGTTTCATTGGTGTATGAGTATGCAGTTTATGCTCTCAATATTGTTGCATTACATTTTTGAAGCTTCACCGCAGCCTTCTTTAAGAATGAAACTTATTACACAGACCGTAAACACGTGCAACATGGAATGCTTGTTCGGCTTATTATTGTGACATTAAATGTTGTCAATGAAATCAAATCAAAATCAAGTTACATTGGAGGAGTTTATACAGAGGTTATTCGAAAATACAGAATATCAAATCACAATCCAGATTAAACTGTTGGCACTGGAGTGCTGTTTTTAGTTGATTCCTTTAGATGATGGGAGAATTTGATGATATGCTTCACTTCTCTGCGTTCTCAGTGGACGTCTACCTCAGTGGACGTCTACCTCAGTGGACGTCTACCTCAGTGGACGTGTTCCCTCAGTGGAAGTTTACCCTCAGTGGACATCTACACTCAACTCAATGGACGTCTACCCTCAGTAGATGTCTTCCCTCAGTGAACATCTACAGTGTTTACTCCCAGTAGATTTCTACCCTCAGTAAACATCTTCCCTAAGTAAACGTTTACCCTCAGAGGACTTCTACCCTCAGTAAAAGTCTTCCTTCAGTGGACGTCTACTTTCAACTGTAGCGCTCTCTGATCCTGTTTTAAATCTATTTTGCCTAATTGAAGGAATGACGAATTCAGGCATGGAATTATAGGCAGAAGTGAACAATACGAGTGATATTGCATCGGTCATCTATCAATATTTACTTCATCATCTGTTAATATTTCCTCCATCATCTAGCATTCATTACACCATTGAAAGGTTTCGTAAGGTTTGTTTTGTTCTGTTTTTTTTACTAACGATGAGCACATTTAAAGCTTGATATTAATCAAGTAAGTAAATAACTCATTAATTAACATTAATTAAATTAATTAATCAAATTAACTAATCACTTGAAAAATAACGGACATATTTGAAGTTTGAAATTACTTAATGGACAACGCTTTGAAAATTTGGCTAATTCCCCCATGAAGAAAGGTAAATGTAAGAGTCGCAAACATTCCATCAACCATTTTCTTGAGAAATAAATTTTTAATGTGTAACATGTGTTTTTACAAGAGTCAAAAATTAAAATTATGGGGACTCTTTCTGAATTGAAAATGCAGGCTATTAGAAAAAAGCATTATGTAATTTCTCTTCTCTACCTTCTAAAAATATGTTATAGGAATAATCGAGATTAAAGAATGCGAACATATTTATGTATCTTTGTTAATATAATCTAACTTTAAATTGAAAAAGAGTATCGTGAGACATTACAGACATGTTTAAATGGCTAATTGGTTCATTTGTGAATTGATTTCTTCGAATGATTTTTAAACCAATAAAGATATAAAACTAATATTGAACTAGTTTAATAGTCTCAGTAAAGTTCTCTTTCGAATTTCAATCATTCAGGGCTAAGGATTGTTTTCATTTTCAGCGTTTTACATGAATAGTATTTCTCCGTATCGTCCAAAGAAACAATTTATCATTTGATATTGAAAGACTCAGGGGAGAAAAATGCAACAAGTCGATCAGCGAAAGTACTAAAAAAAGGTGGTACTATGTTAGATGAAACAGCACATGTTCTGCAACGAGGTTTTTTGTTCCGTGAGAAGTTAAATGTGCAATTTGGTGTACGGGTGTCATGGCCCGCTTATCAACTTTATCACAAAAAATTGTTGTTGCGCATCGCAGAACACGTGTCGTTATTTGTAGCCCCTGTAGAACTGAGAGATTTTATTAGTATCATATAGTTATCTATAATTTGCATGAAAGCTCCCGCACCGCCGATCCCACAAGGTCTGGTGTTGCCCATAACACTCACCCTATCACTCAACTAGCTGATAGTAAAACAGTATCAACAAGTATTTTAAAATTTGTCCATTGAAATATAACGTTTGGATGAGCCATTTAGGTTTTCAAAATACTATAAAGGTTGACAGCATTCATTTCTAAATACATGATAATTCTCTAAATGATGAATCCTTCATCAAAACATCATCGACTTTATTTGCTGCGAAATCAATGTGCTGATTACAATCAAATTAGTTCATGATCAGGTGAACATGAGAAGGATAGACTGCCAAGAAGAACAGCAGTAACTTTGTACTTTGTCGTAGAATCTCACTTTTACAACAGACACTAGGGTTGTGCTGTAGGTGTTTCGGCATTGTAAACTATGAAAAACACACGTAAGCCAAATACAGACACTCCGAATTTAATTCAATCAAATCGAATAACTAGTACGTTTCTCACTGAATCTTACATTAACTATGTAATGTATGATTCAATAGTTAGTTTGTGGGTTCCATATCGGTGAGTTTCAACAATGGAAGTGTCATCCACCCGGAAAAGTGGACGCTAAGTCAATGTTTGCTTCAGTACACTACGTTTAAAGGAAGTTACTTACAGTTTTCGACTACAGTTCGGTAAGTAATCGATGGAAATAATATTATTTCACACGTGAGTATCAAAATAAATGTTAACCTATTAATTGATTTCTCTTAATATTTAGTTTTCGTGTGTGAAATTGTAACATAATGATTGAAAGTCCTAATACTTTGAAGAGGGTTAGGCTATGACAGTACTGTGGTGCCATGACTATACCAGCAGGCAAATACTCCTCGTTACTACGCCTTTGCCTGTACATCTGCCTTCCATTTCTTTCCACATTGCTTTCCTCAGATCTTAAATGCAACTCTAGAGTTATTGAATATAAAAATAAAGATTCCAGTCTCAACACTGCAGCCAGGATTACCAACGGAAACGCGGGAAAGTACATACTTCCTTGATTATTTTTCTCATAATTTTTTGAGAAAAAGTGGTGGTACAATTTACAAACTTAGCTACGCATTATTTGATGCTTATTTAACTGGTTAGGTGTTACTTGTGTCACAATGTAAGTAAATCTATAATGAAACATAAAATAAATTGTATATTATGATTTTTCCATACGTTTATTTCTTGAAAAATAATTAGAACAATGCTAACAAAGAACAAATGTTCTTCGGATGTAAATTGTCGGTTGTACTTTCAAGAAAGAAAGAAAGAAACTTTCATTCCATTTAAGTATACATGTAGTATATAATGGCTTTTCAATTCTTATTGCTAACACCATAAGACTAATGACCGTGTTTCACCGACTGTTCCTGTCCATTTGTGAGGCTCGTAGGAACACGTTGTGATGATCTGGAAGTTTGGGGAAATACATATTATAGTTGAAGTCCGCCAGTCTGTCAGCTTACCTGGCCCTGCATCACAAGCAGAGAAAACTTGAGGGCTGCGTAGGAATTCGAGCCCCTTAAATCGAATCGAATCGATAATCGATTCGAGCCCCTGGCAGCCCATGCAAACGTCGCTTAACCACTCTGCTACAGAGGTAGCCAATTTCTGTGTCTTTAGAGAATCACTTGGTAAATTACTGTGACGCAAGTTACGAGTACACATTGGAGTTACTGCGGAATGTCATGCATAAGATTTTATACATTACTAAGCATTTCACACCTCTGTTACTTACTTTTCCTAGATTAAATCTCTTTTACCATGGTCTGTTTGTGATCATCGTAGATGCTCCGGCTCCTAAATTTATTAGTTCATAAGCCATCGGTGTAGATTTCGCTGGTAAACCGTTTTCAGTAGTTAGTATTCAATGGAACAGTTTTAGTCTGGGATTAATATCCGTGTTTTCGCATTCAGTATTTGTGTTTTCCGTATTTATTGCAACTCTAGTCCTATCTGAACTTCAGAGTAACGCGGAGGAGTTATGTGAAAGACTTTTTAACTCAGATTTAACTCGGCCTATTGACTTCACTTAATAAATTCCACCAAACTCGTCTCTGAACTGGCTAACTCATAGTCTGTCCCTAGGGATGCGGCGGCTTTTGTGAAGCACTTTATATTATAGAAGAGATCTTTGAGACCCCCGTACTCATGAATCTTCTGGGATAAAAGAAAATTAAAATGATTCAAACGTGGACTATAATCAATGTCTATTTTTTGTTCATTATAATAAACTAGACAGTTCCCGTGGAAATTCCACGATTCAGATTCGACTTATTTGAAATTATTAAACAGATAAAATCTTAAAATTTTTGAATTTTTTTATTGCTCTATTCGATAGAGAAATGTGTAACTGTCAAGCCTGCAAAGCTTGAAGGCAACCTACTCGATTGCCGTCGTGAAGGTGGAGTGCGTGAATCATGTCTGTAAGAGACTTGGCACGCGACTCCGTAACTTGAAGAAGGACCTGCGAGTTGCTACGGTAACCTCGAGTGGCAGGACTGTGCAGCGGAGTCTTGCTGGTAAGGCAGGGCTGACTGATGCGGTGATCGACAAGCTGGCTACGTATTTTGGTCAGAATGTTCGTTCGCATGACTCAGAGAGTACGACTAAGTCTTTGCGAAAGTCCATGCTTTCAACTTATTATCATGCGAGCAGCTCTGACGAGAAGCCGTACCATTCGTTCTGTTCTGCTGGCCTGACTTCGTGGTGCTGGGTGAGGCCCGCAGAGGCACAGGGCGTCGGAGCTTATTTCACAGTGCTTGAAGAAACGGACTCAGAACCCCAACGAGAGCTTGTACTCCAAGTTATGGCTCCGCTGCTCCAAGGTGAAGAACGCTCACCTGTCAAGGGTGACGTTTGCCGCCACGAACACCGTTCTTGACCATAACTTTGGTCATGAGGACGGTTCGCTGTTGGTGCGACTGGGTGTGGGTCTTCAGGAACCAAAGAGGAACCCGGACTCGGAGGGCACTCGTACAGGACACACTCCCGAGCGGCGTCGGGTGCAGCCCGTCGAGGACGCCGCAGCGTATGCCCCTGGTGCCTTTTAGACATCCGCGTCCCTGTTATCACCTGTGGTACCGCTTCCTTCAAGGAAGCACAAAAAATTCAAAAAACGATGTTCAGTCACCTTCACCACCCTAGAAGATGTTCAGTAACCCTCACCACCCTCCCGCGCCGATTTTTCCAAGCAATATACATAGCTTGCGAATAAAAATGCCTATAAAAAGATCTGGTCCTGGGTACTAAAATGCGCCTCCTGTAAAGTGCAGGTACGACCATTTTCAAAATCTATCTCCTCCGAGTGTTTTAATCTTAGAGCAATGATTCAGGCATCATTGAATGCGCAAACAGTTGCTGCATGTACTGACGAGAGATTGTTTTGAAATTCATAATAATTTATGAGTTACAATAAAAAATCTACGGGAAAATTTATGACTTTTTTAAAAAAAATTGAAATTTCATAAAACCTAAACCATTGCGAATTTCAATACACTTTCTCGTCAGTACATGCAGTAACTCTTTGCACATTGAATGATGCCCAAGTCATTGCTCTACAAAAAAAAACTCTCGGAGAAGATAGATTTTGAAAAATAACTAATTTTCCCCCATTTCTCCCCTCCCCCATGATCACCGTAATTATAGCGAAAATGGGAAAAAGTGTATGACACGACCCCTATTTATTTTCAAAAATACACACGTATGCCAAATTTCATAGATCTAGAGCCCATAGAAAAACGTTACGGTCATTTCGTTTATTCATGCTGATTTCTGGCTAGATGGTCCCCTTAATTGAACTTTATACGGATGATACTTTAGATCCTTTACCAAAATACGTTGCAGTGAGGTATGTGACATTCTCAGTTGAATTGAACGTTTCCTAGTTGACGTTTTGGGCCGATCAGCAACACCCTTTGCAACAAGCTGAATTGAAGCACTAGTTCGTATGGTCCGTGGCTTGCCACAACGTTGTCTGTCTGCTGTTGTCCCAATTTCTCTAAATTTCAATATCAGTTTTTTATGCACTTCTTCGAAGGATTTCTTTCAATACCATCAATATTTCTGTAATTCCTCTGAACTGCAGTAATCGAACAATTACATCGGAAGTAAAGTTCCACTATGTTTGCTCGTTGTTCCATTGCGTAACGATTCATTTTAGGGGGTGGAGTTTATGAATTTTTTGGGCAACATATTGTGATTGTCGGTAGACTCGATAGGTTGGTAGTAAACTTTGAAATCTCCTCATTCATTCTGAATTAACCAAATCTCTTTGCCATTTGCAGTTTTAGAGCTAGAACAGTTTTAAAAAGTACCTTACATATGGGCCACCCTGTATATGTAGATTTATGAAGCGCTTTTGTTATGAAACACATATATGTACTGTATAAATTGACACCGCTCAGGTTCTTCTCTTAGAATTTTATTGTCTGCCTTTTTATTTCTATTTTTGCGTATGAGAATTAGATAAAATTGAAGAAGAAAATTTTATAAAGGTGCTTAAAGTTCGAAAACCCGAAGTGATTCTCAAAGCTCCATCCCTCGAGAACAAATGATAACATACGAGTACAAAGAGAACCGTCCCTGCGACATTATCACGTATGTTATCATGTTTGTCATGTTTGGGGCTTGAGCTACGGAACAGATTTGATGAAGGTGCATCACTAATAGGAAGCTAAAATAGCAGCCCTTGAATTGGAATGTCTTTGTTTAGAAATGATTTTAAAAGACCAGCATAAAGGATTAATATCTAGTAAGTAGTAATGATGCCAGAGGTTGTTTCGGTTTTCGCTTCGAATTGCGTTTTGGCTTGCATCCTGCAAATTAAATTCTATAGAAGTAAAATCAAAATTTATAGTAACAATCTTTTGACATCGCTTAGGTGATGTCAATGGCTCAAACTACTACACTTAAATAATTTGAATGCATACAACTAAAAGCTCATATAATTATGTAACTCATTGAATTATGATGAAATGGGATAAATAACACCTGGCAATGCACTGAGATAAACCATTTTATGATGAATCAGAACCCAAATGGACCTGAGCTCGTGACTGCAGAGTCTGTACTCTGTTGTACAACTGTTGTACCTTGTGGTACAACTCAATGTACTCTATTGTACAACTCAATGTACTCTGTTGTACAACTGTTGTACCTTGTGGTGCAACTCAATGTACTCTGTTGTACAACTGTTGTGCTCTGTAGTACAATTCAATGATCTTAGTAATGTAGCTTTCTAGTTGGGCACCGTGTATGCGATGTCATCTCTGAGAACAAGTGGTGTGTTCTGACGTGATGTTCAGTAACAAACTCTACATTTCTCCCAAATAAAACTGGCTGAACACATTTCAAGTTTTTGGCAGCCATTTCACTACTTCTTTTGACATGCCGTTCTCAGAATTGAGCTTTTTCTGTTTACAAAGTCATGACAGAAATTTGAAATTTTCAACAAGGCTGCAGCAGAATAATTGCGAAACTTTGACACGCCGGTTTTACACGTGTAAGAGACAATACTTTCTAACACATCTTATATTTTATTCTTTTAGTATAGTTTTAAGTCAAGGACTACTATGACCAGGACGTGCATCGCCATGTAGCTGACTACGGTAGCGGAGGCCATTGCATTCTTAGTAACATAACCTTTTCTATCGGACAAATTGATCAAAAATTACTTCTTTCAAGCAATAGAAAGGATAATAAGGTTTTACAGTGAATTTTAAATAGATTGAAGCACTGTAATGCTTTGAAATACCGATTTTAACCGGACTTATCATGTATTATTGTATGAGCTTAGTGGCCACTTTATAGAAAGCCGAGTTGCTGCAGTTTTAGACTTTACAAGTTGATTATAGTTAAACCTTTTCCAATCCAAACAACCAAACATACAAACATTCACTCATATAAACAAACAGACATAGAAGCAAAAATCTACCAAACTGCAGCAATTAGTCAGCCAACCGGGCCTTCTTGACAGAGGTCTGAAGGACTGCATTCTTCTGCTAGTCTTTCTCTGAGAGGTTGACAGCAAATTTGAGGGGTTGACAGCAAATTGAGCGAGTGTAGTAGTCGTCAGAATACTGCTTTTCTTTGACTCGTACAGTTCCTTGACGTCTGCAAATGATGCCGTGTTTCATTGTCAAGACTAATCTTCTGGCCCTTCTCACTGATCCAGTTGTTGCGGATGCAGTTGTTTATCAGATATACTGTGTCAAAAAGGAGAAACCAGACACGCTTGTTGTCAAGAGGATGCTTGGCTGTGGCACTGCAATTACCCAATGATTAGAATAGAAGTGGCCTTGCAGTCTCGGTTGTTCTCGGCTATGCCACTCAGCAACCCACCAGAAATTGAAACAGTTGGGCGAATCTGTACTTCATCTACCAAGAGAAACACATTCTTCTGTTGCAGTGTCTGGATTTTGTCAAATGTTTCCCTCAGCACCTGGTCCTTGTCAATAGATGAAGTGATGTACTGCAGCTTGCGTTTACATGGCAGCACCAAAAAGTCTCTGAGCTGTTCATAATTACACTTCGGGTCTGATTGAAGAGCAAAACAATAATCATTCATGGAAAACTGCTTCTGTGATAAAAGTTCCAACAAACGTCATAAATATCAACTTTTTCTCCTTCTCGGTGTGGACACAGGCTGATGTGTGAGCTTGAAGAAGAGTGACAAAATTTTGGATCGTTTTGCCAAACAGGATGTCATACATAGTTCATTGCCAAGCGCACAGTTTCGTCGGACTGCGTATACGATCTCAAACCATTGTTGGGATGAAGTATCTTAAATAGTGGTACACTAATGCCGTTCTTGAACGCACTGAGCATTAGTGGGGAACACAAAGTGGGCTTGTTTTCGAAAATCACAGACAGGCTGCACTCACTGAAGTTGTCGGTCATGAACAAACACACAAGCCTTTCTTTCGATCTTGAAATAATCGAGTTCTTGTAATGCTTCTGCAGGTTACGTTCAGGTTTGAAAGCATCAAATGAAGTAATCTTATCCTTCTGAAGAAAATACCTCAGTTGTTGGTCCCACTTTCGCCATGGGAGATGCAGGTTTTGGAGATGGCAGACATGATGCAGGCACATTGAAGATACTGGGAGGGATTTCATTTGTTCACAAAACCCCACACTTGTTCGGCATTTTTAATTCATATAATTAGTAATAAACTTTGTAAACAAACAGTATCCACTTAGAAATGCAGCAATGTGCCTCGAAACAAACAACAATGTCCGATTCAAACCGAGTGACAGACTACGACAATGTTCACACTATGACAGATGGGACTTAACTGAACTCAGTGACCTGGCCTCCGCTACCGTAGTCAGCTACATGGCGGTGCATGTCCTGGTTATAGTAGTCCATGTTTTAAGTAAATATTTATACCTAAAATAAAAAGTAGTGATTTCAGCTAGTACATTTTAAAATTTTTAAAATTTTAGGTGTCATCTTTTAGGCAGAGGAACGAAAAGCTTTGCTATTCGAGAGCTCTGTAGCAGCAAGCAGGAGCTCGTGTAGTGAAACACGTCCATCACCGAGACACTGCCACTGCCTCTTACACAGTTCCTTCAACCTCTGTGGAGCTAAAGAAGGCAGACATCCTGTCCTTCATATTGCAATCCATTAGTTTGCATCATTGGAGCAGACAGCTGTACCCTGTAGCCGTACTATGATATACACCATGCTGGTATGGTATAGCATACGGGGCTTCCTCATTATTCTCAGGCACATCACACAAGTGTGCATCATACAGAACACCACAGAGAGGCATATTAATCTCTGTTCTTCCACTGCACTCGATAAAATGTTATGTGTGATACAGTGTACACACTGCACACTATTTTGTGTGAGCACTCGCAATCATTATTCATGTTTTGGCAATCGTCATGTTGCCTCTCCTCCACGAGCCCTGATGGCACCCTCTCCCTTCTCCTCCTCGTCAGCTGGGGGTAGCTGGTGTGCCGGTCGCTGAGGTGGCGTGGCGAGCAGTCATTCTCTGTCAAGGTCAGAGAGGGGAGTGAACTGCTAGCAGTTGTGTGCTGTCCAATACTCTGCTTCTCTGTGTGTCTGCAGGTAAATATTCATTTTCGTTCATTCTAAAGAGTAGTTTAATTGTGGAAATGGAATGTCTTTGAGTAGTTCTAGAGTGTAAACTGAATGTTATTCTTGTATCTCAGGAAGCTGCTCGTGTGCCAAACCTTGTGAGGAAGACAGGATTTGGTCGTTGGGACCATTATTGTCCTATCCAAGTGAAAACGAGGCAATGAACATTTCTTGCAGTTAAGTGAAGAAATTGCGTAACAAAACGTTACTCGAATACAATCAGTCTTCGTGGTCAGTTATGTGTTCTAACGAAACGTAAAAATGATGTATCACTATGCAATTTATTTAATTTTCAGATCTTAACCAAATCTGCATTGCCATTTTAAAAAATTACATCATTCTGAAAGTATCGTTGAAAATATTAAATGAATTTGAGGTATTCTTTAATCATATCAGATGTTATGATACCAAATAAACAGAATATAAATGTGAAAACTTCTGAGGGTTTTACCTCCAGTGTTTTAAAATACTATATTTTTGTAATGCATCATTGCTTTAAAAAAACTTTCATTTGTTCCGCAAATGCTTCATCTTTCTTCGACCCCTCGCCTAGCGTAGAAAACATCGTTTCCATGAAACATGGAACGAAAAACGAAACATTTCCGGTCGACTTGTCCGTCCGGTAACGCGT